>OVAN01000602.1:0-54750 GCA_900406275.1 Anastatica hierochuntica
ATCCCTAATCATGCGATTCTATATCAACAACTCATGAATCTCTATGCGAAAATCCCTAAACCGAACGAACAAACTACTCACTCATGGAAATAGCAAAAATACAGATCAATTTCAAGAGACATGATTGTATTATGCAAAACAAGAGTAAAAAGAGGGTTCCGAAGACTTCTCGATCTAAGAACAAAGAGGCTTCTTCTCCCTATGTTACAAATCTCTCTAAGCTCTCTAAAACTCTCTAAAAGTGCATAATGAAAAGGAAAACACGAGCTTATGTCTTTTGTTGTAATCCGGTTTGAAATAAGTTCGGTTTGGTTCTTTGTAAAATCGGTCCGCAGATCGGGATAGGATCAATCGATCCATACAGGGATCGGTCGATCTGTTTCCAAATTCCTGGGTATTTTCCAGCTTTGCACGAACACTTCCTTCGACGCTTGAAATCCATCCAAAATGCATTCTTTTCGCACATTCAAGCTCGAATCCTGTAAAAACAACAAAGAACACAAATCCGCGTCAAAACAATCCGAATACATACTAAAAAATCATAAATCTCGTATAAAAACCTTAGTAAAAACCACTAAAATATTGACACATCAACATGCACGACTTCAGTCATCTTTTTATCTGTTTCGATTTTATACTTTTATAGACTTTTTTTTGGTATGTAGAAGAAACAAGCTTTGAAAACAAGCTAAGTTTAATGATCTTTGTTGATTGATTGTACCAACATCGGAACCACAAGATCAAAAACAGAGCCTTGGTTTTCGGGTGTAGAACAAGGTTACGATGAACAGAGGAAAAGTGAAAGACGAAGAAGATCGAAGGATTTTGATTATGGCTTCGATACCAAATATAGAATATAGAATTCGAATTTGTGTGTGTTATATTTAAGTCAATGAATAAAAGAATGACTCTCTTTTATTAGCTTTGAAACTCTCTCAAAACAAAGCTCTTACAGAAAACCCTAAACCCCCCAAAAATTCATGAATCCATCGCAACTTAATGAACTCTTATTTATACTATAAGCTAAATCCTAATCCTAATAGAATTTCTTTTATTTTAGATAACTCCTAAAACAACTTTTTTTTTTTTTAGTTTAGATAATTTCTAAACTAAATTAGACTAGGATTTAGATAATTTGTTCTTCAAGCCGATCTTCAAACTTAATCCAACACAATGCACCTTCGGTTTGTTTTTGTTTATTGACCACCAAAAGGATCTAATCATTTTTGTTTATTTGTTTGATAATCTTTTTAAGTAGTAAGAAGCACTGCATAGAATTTAGTCAATGCTAATGTTTAAACTACTTTTAGATCAAATCTAATTAAACAAGTACATCCATAAGTGGGGAGAAAATAGTAATCCTACTAGATAAATCTCATTTAATGTGTACTGTTTTTAAAAGTATAAAATTGCATTTACTTACTCTAATGACGACACGTGTCATCGACTAGTCGATAAATAAAGCGCATTTCAGATATTTGTCAAATGATCCACGATGAGTGGTCCCCACGAAAAACTTCTTTAAAACAAGATTTAAACTTTTTCATAACATCCAACGGCTATGATTACTTTTTCCCAACCTCACATGAAATATATTATTTTTACGTATATAATTGCATTTATTCTGATTCCATTTTTCTTCTCTCTCTCTTTGTTTGGTCCCCTCCTCCCTCTACGACTCTACCTTGTCTGCTACTCTTCTTCCTTATAGTCGTCTTTCTTCTTCTTCTTCTTTTCTCAATTCGAATTTTATTTTTGGAAGAATCCATATGATTACTGATCCTGATCTTAACGGACTTTCGGGTTCGATCAATCGGACCCGTTTACCCGACGATCAATCTAGATCGCTACTCTCCCGTCATAACTTCACTTCGGCCACACTATTCGACGGCTTCAATTACAATCTCTCCGACCATAGTACCACCGTCGTAAACTCAGCGCCGGAGAATTCCGATTTTACGCGGGAAGAAGAAGACCCTGCCGATGACTTCGATTTCTCCGATGCTGTTTTAGGTTACATTAACCAGATGTTGATGGAGGAAGATATGGAAGATAAAGTCTGCATGCTCCAGGAGTCTTTGGATCTTGAAGCCGCCGAGAGATCTCTCTATGAAGCTATTGGTAAGAAATATCCTCCTTCTCCTGAACCAAACTTAGCTTTCGCTGAACGAAACGCCGACCATGTGGTTCCCGGAAACTACTCCGGAGATACTATTAGCTTTGGAAACGGTGGAACCAAGCCTCTGAATGGTTTTACTTTAGATTTTCAGAATCCTCAGAGTCATTCCTCTGTTCAGAGTGTTCCACAATCTTCTTATGGCTCTTCTAATGGATTAGAGGAATCGTCCAACACTTCGCATCAATCTGTTTGGCAGTTTAAGCGTGGGATTGAAGAAGCTAGAAGGTTTCTTCCCGAGCAAAACGATTTGATTGTTAATTTGAGATGTGGAAGTGAAGAGAACTGTATAAACAAAGGTCGGAAAAGCTCGAGCCGGGACGAGATCGATGCGGAAGAAGAGAGGAGTAGCAAATTACCTGCAGTGTTTCCTGAAACCATTTCGAGGTCAGATGTTGTAGATAAGATCTTGGTCCATGTCCCAGGTGAAGATAGCATGAAGGAGTTTGATGCGTTGCGCGAAGTCTTAAAGAAAGGAGTGGAGAAGAGGAAAACTTCGGTTGCTCAAGAAGGTAAGAGGCGAGCTAGAGGAAGAGGAAGAGGACGAGGGAGAGGAAGAGGGCAAAGCGGAAACAGAGAAGTTGTGGATTTGAGAAGTCTTTTGATACATTGTGCTCAAGCTGTTGCAGCTGATGACCGTAACTGTGCTGGTCAGTTGTTGAAACAGATAAGACTGCATTCTACACCGTTTGGTGATGGTAATCAAAGATTGGCTCATTGTTTCGCTAATGGTCTTGAGGCTCGGTTAGCTGGTACTGGAAGCGAGATTTACAAAGGGTTTGTGAGTAAACCGAGATCCGCTGCAGCCGTGCTCAAGGCTCATCAGCTTTTTCTCACGTGTTGTCCTTTTAGAAAGCTCTCTAATTTCATAACCAACAAGACCATACGTGATCTTGTTGGGAGCTCACCACGGGTTCATGTCATTGATTTTGGTATCCTCTATGGTTTCCAGTGGCCAACTCTTATTCACCGGTTTTCCATGTATGGATCACCCAAGCTTAGGATCACTGGGATTGAATTTCCGCAGCCCGGATTTCGTCCAGCACAGCGGGTTGAAGAAACTGGTCAAAGGTTAGCAGCGTATGCCGAAGAATTTGGTGTGCAGTTCGAGTATAAAGCAATAGCTAAGAAGTGGGATTTAGTTCAACTTGAAGATCTTGATATCGACAGGGATGAGGTTACTGTTGTTAATTGCCTGTATAGGGCTGAGAACTTACACGACGAGTCAGTCAAGGTCGAAAGTTCTAGAGACACTGTTCTCGATTTGATCAGGAAGATCAACCCCGATCTTTTCGTCTTTGGCATTGTGAATGGTGCATACAATGCTCCGTTCTTTGTGACTCGTTTTCGCGAGGCTCTTTTCCATTTCTCCTCGATTTTCGACATGCTTGAGACAATTGTGCCACGGGAAGACGAAGAAAGGATGTTCCTTGAGACGGAGATTTTTGGGAGAGAGGCATTGAATGTGATTGCTTGCGAAGGTTGGGAAAGAGTGGAGAGGCCCGAGACATATAAGCAGTGGCATGTCAGAGCTATGAGGTCAAGGTTCGTGCAAGTTCCATTTGATCCAAGCATAATGAAGGCATCACTGCAGAAGGTCCAAACATTCTACCACAAAGATTTTGTGATCGATCAAGATAACCGGTGGCTCTTGCAAGGCTGGAAGGGAAGAACTGTCATGGCTCTTTCTCTTTGGAAACCAGATTCCAAGGTTTGATTGCTTATGCCGACAAATCCTCATTACCATACAGAAAAGAGACCATCTCTTTTCCGTGTCTCCTGTCATTCCCAGACACCAGGATCACAAGTAGAGCTCGGTTTCATATTCACATTGCTTTAGATATGTCATCTGATTCTTTCTAGGTGTTACACTGAGATTGTGTCATCCTTTTTGCAGATGAAAGAAGAGTTTGCTGCACCCTAAGAACTTTCTACCTGGGATTTTCGGATTTCTCAGCTAGGTTCTCCTAAAGGTAATCTTGTTGCTAGGGATGATCAGAGAGATTGTATATTGCTAACAGAGTTGATGTTTAGATAGTAACACGGATAAGAGGAAATATAGAGAAACTATGGTCTTAAAGAGGAGATTTTTACTTCTTTAATGTACACACGAGGACCAATGCCACAATGAAATAAGGTTTTTTCACTCTATTATATTTTGCTACTATTTCTGGAAAACTCTTCAGCTTGGAATCTGAGCTTAGTTATTAGTTGTGGTCCCTTAATGCTATTTGCTGAGTTTGATGATCTCTAAAAGATATTTCAAATGCTTTTGATGTTACTTAAAATCTAGAGCAAGACCTCTTAAGAAATAGACAGAAGCGGTTTAGACAAACTCATCACTCTCAGTGCAGTGTGGATATTAGTCCTAGGACTCTGCTACAAGGATAATGAGAGCTAGAAAACACTAACTGTAAGATCAGAACCGAGTCGTTACTTGAGTGAAAAGCGCCTTAAAATCCTTGGTTGGGGTGCCTGTTCCCTCGGGCTTTGAAGCCAGGTCAAGTGCTTTGAATTTTGCCTCTTCAAGCTGCAAGGCCTACACGAACGGGAAACACCGAGGATTAGGAGAAGTGGAACTGGTTAAATAAGACTATGGTGATTGCTGATAGATTATTCAGCTTCTTATGAAGCTCTGTTTGTCATAATGAACACACCTGAATGCAGACTTCTGCAACATCAGCCCTCGCAATTGTTCTTGTTTCTGTCTCGAGAAGCTCGTCATCTTTTCCCACGAGTAATTCTCGAATGCCACCTTCCTTATCCTGCAAACCGCCCGCCCTGAAATCCAGAAGGAATACTGTAAGATGAGGTTCCGTCATCGCAATTTGCACCAGAGGCAATGCTGGTAAACTATAAAGATTACCTGATGATGGTATATGGAATACCAGAATCTGCCAAGTATTGCTCAGCCTTCCTCTTCCAAACCTACAAATTGGAGGATGATGACTAAAAATACTTTTGAACACTTGCTATGAAAACAAACTCATCTCTCTGTTCTACAGAAACAAAGAAAGCGGAAATCACCAGAATGTTAGCATTGCCAATACTATTCAAGGGGTGATTAATGTTAGTTCCTCCCATCGAACCAACCAAAACAATCTGCTTAACTCCTGCAGCTTTAGCTGTTTCAACAAAGAAGTAATCAGCAGCAGCACCTCCTCGGCTAAACACGAATACAAACATACTCAAAGAGATGCATACAAACCGGCATCTATCTGATTCTTCTGACCAATCCAATCAACCTGCAAAGAGAAGGAAAGAAAGGATCATAAACCAACAAGAATGTAACACTCCACAAGAACACAGACAGTACTAGTTATAGTATGTTGTTATCACCTGTTCTGGATAAGCTCCATCTTCAAAGTAGAATTCAGGTCTCCCTCCTTTGCTAGGATCGAAACCGGGTTTCATTTGTGGTACAGCACTCGTGAGAATGACCAAAGCATCGATTCCTTGAACAGCAGGAGCAATGGCTGCAGGGTCTCTGATATCTCCAATGAACACTTCTTCTTCTCCACCTATCTTCTCTTTGCTCTCTTTGGTCCTCACTAAACCTTTCGCCACAAACTGATCCGACCTATCCTTCAGTTTCTTGTACACGATTTGCCCTGTGCCATGGATTTCAATGCGTAGATGCAGAGGACATTCATAGTTAAACAAACCGTACGGAGTTTATCAACATTTGAACAACTATTTGTTTTATGGAGTTTCACAATACACATTGTACAGAGAGAATCGAAGAAAGAGTGAAACGAAACGGTCAGAGAGAGAGAGAAAACCTGTTCTTCCACCGGCACCGGTAACGAGGACGGTGAGGGCTTCAGTTGTTGCCGCGGCGGAGACGATAACGGATAGTCTTCTGAGCTTTCCGGTGAAATTCCTCCGATCAAAAACCGAAGTCGAATCGGAGACCAGCGAGCGAAATTGGAGAGACGACGAGGAAGACGGAGAAGAGGAACGAGGAACTGAGGCAAACGAAGAAGCTACACTTACGGATTTGTAACTTTTAGCGGGAAGTAGTGAATGGAAGAATGTCGTCGTCATCATCGCCGTCGTCGTCATGGCCATTTGACTGGAGTTATGTAGCTCAGACGATGACGAGAGAGTGAGAGAGACGCACCTTATCGCGATCTCCGATTTTCGCCACGTTACCTTATCTTTTGAATTATTTGAACTTTAATTTTTTAAAATTAAAATTACCCTTGAACGGGGATGGTTTTTAATTGGGCCACGTGTAACATCCGCGTTCGGAAAATCAGAATAAGATTAAGGAACAGTCCACGAAAGATGCATAAATCGGGAAGAAAGATAGTAAAAATTCGACTAAGTATTGGAAAACTGGACCAGGAGTGGTTCAGTGACTCCTCAAATACTAGAAATGTATACTGGTGGCAGTTCATAAAATGGTTGTTATGCTATATAAGGGAGTGGGTATAGTTGGACTGGATGGAACCCCTAGACTTGACCGTGGATGGATCATGGCTAAGCATACCCACTCGATCATGGATGGACCATGAGTTACTTGTCCGGTTTTGAGATCAAATGGAAGATTGGATCGAATCAAGGATTGTTTGATCGGACTGAATCAGTCAAGGGGAATCCGAATGTGGACTTGGTCAAGATCATGGAGATGATCAGATGGCTTGGTCAAGTGTGTGATTCGGTCAAGTTTAAAATGAGTTTAAGGGAACATGATCTGATGCGGAAACTGAACTAAGTTGGATGGACTGGTCCGGTTGAGTTAAAATGAGCCTAAGGAAGAAAATCAGTTGGACTGAGCTGGGACAGTTCAGCTGAGCTGACTGAAGTGGACTGTTGAGCTGAGCTGGGCAGTTGAGCTGGACTGAGCTAAGTTGGTACGAACTTAGCAGCTGGACTGGTTGAATCAGACAAGGATGGTCGGATTCAGACAAGAACTGTCTGGATCAGACAAGGCAGTTATTCCTGTCGGATCTAGACTGAGAAGCTCGTTGGGACTTAGCCAATTTTCGCCCAAGGAATTGGCGGGAACGGTTACTTGGCGGTTTTTCTCGCAGAAATGATATTTTGCCTAAGTAAAATAGACGGGAACGGTTATTGGATTCAATGGACGCGCCTGGACAGTTATGGGTGGTTTCTCTTAGGCCAAAACGCTGGGTTTTGATGGTTTAAAAGGGAAATCTCGGCAGTTATCGTTTCTTCTCACGAAAAAGAACTCAGAAGGAAATAGAGTGCGATTCTAAGGCATTTGACTGGAGAGAGACGAACTGACTGGGCCGAGTGACTGAACCGAGAGATTGACTGCGGAACTGACTGTCGAGACTGTCTGAACCATCTGAACCGATCAAATCGACTCTAAGGCAAAGGTGAGTTCGTGACTGTAGCCTTTCATAGTTACTGCGAAGGCCGAATGACCGTGATTGATTAATTGATGGTCGATGGCTGAGTAAACACTGTTCTAATGGCCGATGGCCGAGTTTACTGTTAATATAGACCGTTGGCCGAGTTTACTGATAATATAGGCCATTGGCCGAATTCACTGTTCGCTGCTAATGCCAAATGGCCGAATTTACTGAATAAAACTAGAACTGATAGTAATTCCGGAATGATGATTGAATTAACTGGATGAATGAACTGATTAATAAGACTGGTTAATTTTATGCATGGCTGGTGGGACGGGATGATCGATCTCACTCAGTAATTCTTTGCTGATGCATTCTGCGTGAATGCAGGTACTGATTTAGGCCAAGATGGCTCATCTGTTTGAGCAGCACGCGGGCCATGGCTGGAAGCGAAGGATGGATGGATTTTATGTTTACGGGTAGAAGGTTTCAATGCATGTAATAGCTTATAGCAAACTGTAGTAGCTTATAGCGAACTGATCATGTATTGAAAACCTCGAATATATCCTAAGTATTAAGTTAAGTTTGTTGACTGTGTTGAATGACTTAACTTTAAAATAAAAGACTTGTCTAAAATCGAACTGAACACGCAAACTGTTAAATAAATTGAGCAAGGGTCTCACACCAGGCCGTAATAATTTAATTAGTATTCCAGTATTACGATTTATGACACTAATACTATCATTTATTTATTTAATCGGAGGAAAGTAAATATTACAAAGCAAAGAGATCTACTATTTATACACTGAAACAATAAAATTATCAACAATGATTTTTAAGATTTTGGGATGTTGTCGGCTCCTCGTGGAGCGACGATCTTGTCGTTTATTTCCGGTTTCTTGCGAAGCGACGATATTTGTCGTTTATTGGACTTAAGCATTTCGATGCTCTCGATTTTCTCAATCTTGTATGTTACGACGGTGAAAAAATAAGCTTGGTAGCTTCTTTTTTTACATTTTTTGTTCAATAAGCGAATTGTCTTTGTTAGGCTATCATACATCAGAATTAGTACAAATTGGTCTTTTCGAGACGAATCTCCAAAACTGAGTTCGTTTCAAGCCGCTATTGTGGATAAAATAAGAGCCAAATAGAGGGTTCCAGCTCATGGTTTATTTGTTTGCCCCTTAATTTTTGGAATTTCGATTAATTGTTTCCAATAAGTATTCCTTTCAAGTTTTATGAAAAAACAACTTGCAAGTAAACGAGAAGACATCATTTTCGGAAATTGTCTAGTGCTCTCTCGACGAGTTTCCATCGCATAGACGATGTAAAATTAACATTTAGAAGGGTAGACTTTAATACATCATCGAAATACCATCCGAGAGTAGGATACGTCATCGAAATACCATCCATATGCTTAAGTGTTTCTTTTATTCTGTTTGAAATTTACAGAAAAGTTGTTTTCATTAATAAAATGATCAATTTCAGTGTTAAAAAAACAATAAAATTATCTGTCTTGATATTCCAAATAACCAAGTCAGGTTAAACTAAGCTATCACCGGAGTTCCAACAGCAAGCTTGCTAGAGTACGTAACTTTTTCAGGCTTAACCTCCGATTCCTAGAGCTCCGGCAAAGCCTCCTTCAAGTTATGAATGTTCTCCATCGAATAATCTACACATTTCACTCTCTGCCAATTCCCCACCTGCTCCCCAAACAAACAAAATCATCATCATCAACTCTATTAGTCTCCGGCAGCCATAACTCACATTTGGAGTTTTTCTCGCCGTTCTCTCTCAGGGATTGGATTATATATAGAGGAAGTAAACGTGTTTCAAACTCACCATAACCATACTCAGACCAATGTGTTTACCAGCTTGAATGTTTTGAACACTATCGTCAACAACTACAAGAAACTACCTAAGTGAATTATATTATATCTACAAAATTCACGAAATCTTGAAGAGAATATTTCTTGACACTCACGGTTCTTTGAGGGTTGATGTTGGCGATTTCAAGAGCTTCTACTATGGCGGATTCAGATGGTTTGCAAACAATAGGTTTCTTAGGCAAAGTGGAAACTTGATGTTCATGATCGGATAAGTATCGGATAATGTCGAATACATCATCATTATTATCATTAATGTTGTCGCGATTTGTAGAACTCAATGATTCAAAGCAAACTATTCCTTCGAAACAGTCTTCTAGCCGTAGTCTCTCTAGGGCTCTAGCTGCGTGTAACTTATCAGCATTCGTGAAGATCTGAAAAATTGTGATACGATTCATATGTAAATAAATATGTGAGCAAGATTTTGTATTTTGATGTTACTTGAAGAAGCATACAATATTGCAAAGAGGCAAGCTAAGTAAAAGACTTCTCAACGTGGGATCTGGTTTGATATTCTCATAAGGTAGTCTCTCATGTATAAAACTGTTGAAAAAGCGAAGACAAATTTCAAAATCATCGAATGATTTGTGATATAACTAGAAGAGATTTTGTATATATATTACCTGTGATACTCGTCGTAGTCAAAGTCATAACCTATGGCCTGAAATAAATATGAACAAACTCAGATCAAGATTTATGTATAAACTTAAGTTGTTTCGTCATCAAAGTGAAAGAGAAGTAAAATTTACTCTTAGGCCGACCATATAGTTCCATAATTCTTGTAAAGTAAATTAGATAATTTGAGGATCTTAGTCTTGTCGATTCCTAGCTTCTCCACCATTTAATCTACCAAAACCAAAGTCTCAGTACTCGCATGATTTTTGCCGAAAATCTAATGACTTGCAGAGTAAGAAAGTTACCCGGAACAGGAAAAAAGCAGTCACCTTTGATGTTCTGTCAACACGATTTTGTAATTTCAGAGCTCAGTGGATAAAGGGTGTCATCAAGATATGCAAAATTCCCACAAAGTTATAAAATTTCTCATAAAAAAAAAAAAGAAAAGAGAAAATGTTTAGGGGAGAACCAAAAACAAAGCAATTTGCCTCTTATACCAAATAGAAGAGTATCATATTTTGGGTACTCAATCTCCATGTTTAGTCGATGGTTTTACTTACTCTTTGAAAACCTTTATATATACATAGAGAGAATCTTGATTCGGTGAGCATCTATCTTATTAAAAGGGAACACATAGACTTTTTAATGTGTGATTTTTCAAAATGAACATATTTTAGAAATTTTATTAAATATATCTAATAATTTAAAATAACTCTAATTACTCATTTACATATTCCAACAAACATATTAGAATATTCTAATATTCATTTTCACTTAATCACTATCAAAATTATAAACCAACACAATTTAAAATCATCAATCTTAATTTAACAAATTTAAATATAGTTTGTTTTCAAATTTAATCTAAATTCATAACTTTTAAATTTTAGAAAAATCTATAAAAGTTTATAAATAATTTATATAAACTATAAAAATTTAAGTTTAGTGATCTGATCTTTTATAAATACTCTTTGTTTCACGGTATTTCGGGAATTGAATATTATCCGAACTGAACTCATACGAGTATCCGAGGAAATATGAAAGTTCGAAAATCTCAAATCTAAACTGAACCCATAATTCGATATAATTGAAAATTCTAAAAGTTTGGAACCTGAACCCGAATCTGAAACTCGAAATAACCAAAAATTATAAACCTGACACTCGAAAAATCTAAACATAATTAATAATATATAAAATTATTTTAAAAACCCGCGCAACTGCGCGGGTTAAAACTCTAGTGATTAATTAAAGAAGAGGAACACAACGATCAAAAAAAATTTTGTTGGGACAAAACAGCCAAGTTTAACTCTCCATGTTTTTGGTGATAAGGATTACGCTGATTTATTAATAACGACCACTGATAGTTATTGAAAATTTTATTTGTAGTTTCATAATGATTAACAGAACATGTTTGAAACGGTATATATAAACTATTAAAAACTTTTTTCTGCGAAAAAATTATATATTTAACAAAATAATAACATTTTTAAATTTAATAATATGTTCTAATTTTTTTATAGGATTTCATAACATTTTACAACAAGCCAAACTTAGAATAAGAAGACATGAAATGGGAAATAAAAGGATAGGTTTGACATCAGAAAAAATAAAGTTTATATTTATCAAAAAAGAAGAAGAAATAAAGTACTATAGAAATAATTATTAGGTAATGACATAGTAATTTTTTTTCCAACTGACATAGTAAAATAAAAATTGTCTTAAATATGTAAGTACTCTTGACGTGTTTGATAACCGTATATAACAATTAACAAAGGCTAATTACAATGTAGTATCATCGTATGAACTATGAATGCGATTAGACACAAGAATCTCTTTAAACTAATGAATAAAATGCATATAACACATAGTTTGGAAACTAAGAAATACCATATTCATATAATAAGAAAAGCGATATTATTTAACAAAAAAAAAACAAATATATTGTTCTTGTTTGAGTTTTAAAGATATCCGGACGAACCTTGCAAAATTGAAAATATGAGATTTGAACCTGAACTGAATCAGATCCGAATCTGAACGGATGCTCGAATCCTAAATCCCTTCATCAACAAAAAAAACATGTTTTAGCAGCAAAGAAAAGAACGTGTTGCTCTTCCGGGTATATAGATTATTTCAATATTATTGTTTTAAGAACAATAGATAGCTCCAAAAATTTAGAACAACAATTATTTTGTTTTTCATATTTTTTTCTTAAAACATTTACTTTGAATCTTCAAACGGTGTAGTCTATAGACTTTCTTAATAGAAAAAAATCCATAAAAAATCTACATACTAAATTTTATAATTGTTTACACAAATTGACACTTTTGTCTTCTCAATTACACAAATAAGCACATTGTGCTATTTAGACATCTAATTATATGCAAAATATCAAAAAACCATTTTCTATCTTCGCTCTAATGCAAGTTACTTATTTTCTTTTTTTTCTGTAAAACAATCTTTTTCGGTTTTTTTTTCTTTCCATCTTATTTTTTTACTTTTTTTCTCAGTTTTAAAACTGATTATTCGCGGACATATTGGACATGCTATTCATTAATAGTTTTAAAACCTATTAATGAACAATTTTTACTTTTTTTCCTTTTTATTTTTTTCTTTCCTTTTCGGTTTTAAAAAAGGTTATTCGCGGATAAGTTAGTCTAGCTGTGATGCACTATGTATAGAGTAACCAAATGAAACAAAAAGTTTTCTTATTTGCAAACAAAATTAGTTTTTAAAATGGTATTCGTGGACATGTGAGATTGGATTTGATGCATTATGATCTAGTAAGTTTAATACGATTAATCCAACTACTCAATCATTATGACAAACTGTAAATATTTTTCATCAACAAATATGTCCACATAAATATGTTCACATAATTCATCAATAGATATGTCCACATAATATTTTTCATCGATGGATATGTCTACGTAAATATGTTCACATATTGTTAAATTATTACATGATCACACAACAATTTTGTAATATTTTTCTCAATTTGTTAACCAATGGTATAACATAAATATTTGGATGAAATAGACTTATTTGGATGGATCGCAAAATTCAAATAATAGTTACAAATAATTATATTGAAATCGACACATCATAATACATCACATCCACACTAACAATAACCATTTTAAAAACTAATTTGTTGGCAAATAACAAAACTTTTTGTTTCATTGGTTACTCTATCAATCTGAATGTATCCATTTCATTCAAATGCTTATGTCGTACCATTTACGTAGACGTGATGTGAAAGAAAAAGAATGGTTACTATATTCATATGAATATGTTTATTTCATCCAGAAAGTTACTATATCCATTGAATGTGTCCATTTCGTAGCTGAGAATGAGAAAGAAGGAAAGAGAAAGAAAAAGAGAAAAGGGAAAAAAAATTTGCCAGAAAAATAATAAATAAATAAATAATTAAAATGACATGAGAGGAAAAAAAACCTAAAAGAGAGAAAAGAGAATTATTGTTGAAAATTAAATGACTATTTTAGAATTTTTAAAAAATGAACGGTAAAAAATATATCTAAATAGTACGGTGTTTATTTGTGAAATTGAAAACATAAAAATGACTTACTAGTTTTTACATCAATTAATATTGAGTTTTGACTTACTACTCTTAACATAATTTCGAAGTTTAGTTGAGAGTTCTTTACAGAAAAAAAAGGAATGGTTTTTAGGTGACACGAGTGACGTGTGTAGGATGAATTCCATGATTGTTATCATAACTCATAAGTACATGACATGAGTATGCGTGTGTGTGATTGCACTTCTCCAGAACGACCACTGTGTCCCTTTCCCATCAATAATTTCATGAGAAATTTGGTCAGCTAATTGGTTGACAACAATATTTAAGTAACTAGTCATTTGATTTTTTTTAGTGATTTTTTTTATATTCTTACATTCCACAAAATTTCAAACAGTATTACAGGTTTATATATATATCGTAACGAAATTATAAATACACGAAAAAATATATTTTTCCCCTATCTAACATATTTTAAAATTTTCGAAACAAACATATATTTTCCAAATATACGGAAATTGTTGTAATGTGTAAAGAATTATATGCTATTTAAGTAGACAGTCTATTTACATAGTACATCTATTTATTATAAAATTTAGCCTCTATACAAGCGAAAACATATTACTTAAAAACTGAAAGTTCCTACTATATAAGAGAATGAATGTGAAACTTAAACCACTACCACAATTTCTAAACCATATGATCAACTGTAAAAGCAAAAAAATGTTTCAACGAAATCACGAAATTGAATTACTATTTTTTTTTTTGGATAAAATGCATACTTTTTAAATTGAGAAAGAAAATAGTTTTACAAGCTCTTAGCTAGAGAGATTGTGGCCCAATTAAAACCCACATATACAAAACAACTTGCTAGAAATAATGGGTTAAAAGCCCAATAGTCTTCTAAATGAAAAGATCAATGACGATGATTCCAGAACCTTGCTGATACATGCAATTTGCGAGAGATCTTGATTCAGTGTTTATCGAGACGACGACGATCCAGAAAACCAACGCTGCATAAGGTCAGATGTTTGGTCAGGTCTATTATTTTTGTAACCAAGAATCCGGTCCCTAATTTGACGATCGATTTCCCAGAAAATCCGATCTGGAGGCTTGAAGACACCAAGATGTACCCTGCTGTTTCGTTCAGCCCATATGTGATAAATGGGAGACTGCCAAACGAGATGCTGAAGGCGCGAGCTACTGATACGCTGAGGCAAGCACGAGAGGTCAAGTAGAGTTTGAGACCAATCCCCTGAAGTTCGAAGATTAACCCTTCTTGCTAAAGGTTCCCAAATTGCATAAGAATAGGGGCATTTGAGGAACAGGTGATTACGTGTCTCAACCTCTACGTTGCAAAGTATGCAGGAGGCATTAGAGATTAGACCCCAATTTATCAGCCGGTCACGAGTTGGGAATCTGTTTAGACAGGCAAGCCAAGCCAAGAATTTCTGCCTTGGTATACCACCAGAAATCCAAACTTGTTTGTGCCAGATAACATCCTCTTTATCCCCTCTTAATGAATTATAAATCCAAGAAGTAGAGTACCGTTTGGATCTGATTCCTCCCGGGCACCAATCATAAGCATCAGGGGAATTTGAGAGGACTAGTGTAGAGATGAAGGAGTATACTAGCACCTGATTTTCAGAACGAGCCGATGGTAGGATCCATTGGTGGCCATTCCAAAGCTCAGCCAGAGTTGCTTCCTTGTTAATACCCACAGTCAACCTTCTTTCAGTTGGGATGAAATCCAATAGCCGTCCAAAAGGCGACCAATTACTGGTCCAGAAGTAAGTGCGTTCTCCATTTCCAATTGTCACTTTGATCCATGGGTAGATAAAGTTTCTTAGTTTAATAAGTTCATTGGCTAACCAAGAGTTTTTCTGCCTTGTATTAATCACCCAGAATTTACTCACATCACCATCAAGTACTTCCTGTGTGTACCAATGTGACCAGATTGAGTCCCTTTTGAAGAAGAGAAACCATATCATTCTCAACGCACATGCTCTGTTCCACGTAGCTAAGTGCTTTAAATTCAAGCCTCCTTTTTGTTTTGGCCAGCATATAGATTCCCATGATACTCTTGCATTACTCCTACCTTCAATGCATCCTTTCCACAGAAACTTGTTGCACAAAGAGTTAATTTCCTCTATGCATTCAGCTGGTAGGATAAAAGAGCTTGCCCAGAAATTTGTTATTCCGACAATCACTGTAGACAGTAGTTGCAGTCTCCCTGAATAGGAAAGCATTTTAGAAGTCCAAGCATTGAATTTATTCTTGATTGCTTGTAGGAGACCAGCACAGTTTGTGATTGTCAACTTTTTTGTGCAGAGAGGTACTCCTAGATACCAGACTGGGAGGCAAGCATGAGTGATTCCTGTGTCCTGACTGATAGAGATAGTTTCGTGATCTGTCAAACCCCCTGAGAAGAAACATGTTTTCTGAAGACTCAGTGCTAGTCCATATCTTTCTTCAAAATCCTTTAGGACCTTCAAAACAGCAGCTACTGATCTAGTTGAGCCCTCACAAAAGATCAACAGGTCATCTGCAAAACTAAGGTGAGTAAGCTTGACCTTTTCACATTTGCAATGATACTTGAACTCCCCATTTTCAGCAGCTTTGTTCAAGGCATAGGATAGAGAGTTCATAACCAGAACAAACAAATAGGGGGAAAGGGGGTCCCCTTGCCTTAGACCTCTCTTTCCTCTGAAATACCCTACTGTGGACCCATTGAAACCAATCGAATAAGATATTGTTTGCACACATGCTAGCAACCATCTGAGATATTCTTCTGGTATATTAATAGCTCTTAGGCACGAGAAAAGGAACTCTCATCTCACTGAGTCAAAAGCCTTAGCAATGTCAACCTTTATGGTCACCCTCTTGTTACCCTTTTCTTTATGATAATTTTGTACTAGTTCAGAGGCCAACAAAGTGTTCTCAAATAGAATCCTACCCTGAACAAAGGCTGTTTGATTAGGCAATATAACCTGTGGGAGAATTGATTTTAGTTTCTTCACCAGAATCTTAGCAATAACCTTGTAAGTAGTGTTGCAACAAGCAATTGGTCTGAAATCTCTTATAGAGGTGGCCCCAGGCTTCTTAGGCACCAAAGCTAAGATCGTTGCGTTAGTAGCAGAGGGTAGGAATCTTGTGGTGAAAAAACTTTTAATACATTCTAAAAATTCATCTCCCAAGAACTCCCAACTAGCTTTAAAGAAACCAGATGTAAAACCATCAGGCCCTGGAGCCTTATTTTGGTTAAGCTTGAAAATGACCTTTCTTATCTCTTCATGAACAGGATGACTGGCCAACAAAGTTTTAGTAGCTTCACAACATCTGTATGGGATCAACTCACTTATCCAGTCAAAAGAGGCAGGAAGATGAGGCAAAGGATCAGGAGCAAGCAGGTTCCTGAAGTGAGAAACTGCTATGTCTCCCATTTCAATAGGATCAGAGGTGATAATCCCATTACTACCGGAGAGCCTTAAAATGGGATTGAAAGAGTTTCTGGAGGCCACGACTCGGTAGAAGAAAGATGTGTTCTGGTCTCCCTCATGCAGCCAATTGATCCTAGACTTTTGTCTATAAAAAGCCTCTTCAAGAGAGCTGAGGAAGGACCACTTCTGATGTAAAGTTTTTTCTGACTGAAAGTTTGCAGTAGAAGGGTCTGCCAAAGCAACCAACTGCGCATCTTTGAGGGAGGTAAAACAATCTGAAACCCTTTTCTGAATATCTGAGCAATTTTCTCTACAAAGCTTTTTTAGGGGTAATTTCATTGCCTTTAGCTTATAGGATAAGTAGGATAAATCAGTAGCCTTTGAACCACATAGATCCCAAGCTTCTTTAGTCACCTCCTTGAAATTAGGCAGTTTTGTGAGTAGATTAAAGAATCGGAAAGGCTTGGTACCAATAGAGGGTAGGGAGCAACGCAAGCTTAGGACACATGGGGTATGATCAGAGAATTCCGGAGCATTGAACCCAACAGCAGTTTGGGGGAAATCTAGTATCCATTTATTGTTTCCCAAAGCTCTGTCTAGCTTCTTTGTAATGGGCTCAGAGGGCTGATTGTTGCTCCAAGTGTGAAATGAGCCAAAGTAACGCAGATCTTCAACCCCAATTGATAAGAATACATCCTTCATCTCACACATGTCAGGGGATAGAGAATTAACCCAAGCAGAAGAATGCTCTGAGGGATGCAAAATCTGATTGAAATCCCCCCCTATTAGCCAAGGCTCAGAATCAGCATTTATCAGAGAATGCACATTTAACAGATCAACCCATAAACCAGCTCTGTCTCCCAGCCTTCTTTTACCCTAACTATTGATATATGAATTGAATCGTTGGGGCAAATTGTTTCTGATTTCTATTAGGAACAGTACAAAAAAAATACAACTCAACAATTTAAACGTCGAGAGAGATTCTCTCAACACTAAAGACGGTTGTTTCTGTAAGTTAGGTTTCTTTACGTATACTACAAGCAACAACATCAACAACAACAACAACAAAAGAATCAAGAAAATAAACAACAACCTGGTTTGTTTCCTCTCTTGTGAAAATCAAAACAGTGTGGTTTGGCGCCCGATTCTTCTCGGTAACCCAAAATTTTGATATGATCTGATCTCACCCGTAATTGAAGCCGTCACAATCACCATTCCCCAAGCCGTTGGCTGTATGGTTTGTGGACCGTGGCCTCCGCTGTCGAACCACGACCATGAAGATGACCTCGACGATGTGTTTATGGACGGAGATTCCCCAAACCTCGACGAATGCTGTTCCGAACTGTTCATACTCGACCTAAATGACTCGCTGCTTCCTATCTCCGGTCCCGCCTCTTCCTCTGGTTGTTGTTGTGGACTCTGTTGCGTAGCGGTTTTCCTAGGCATTGGAGGTAATCCCGGTTTCTTATTCCGATTCGTTGTAGTTGCGGGTGCGGCTGCTGTCGTTTCTTCTCTTGTTGGTGAGCCTACGGCGGATGAAGGCTGGCTCGAAGTGGATATGCGTTTTAAGTGACGTTTGGAGTGAATCTGAACTGGTGGTGGCTCCCCTCTAACATGACCGTGCCACGGAACAGCGGCTGAGACATCTTTGCATTGAAAATGCTCGTGTGACTGAGTCGTGATTGTTGATCTTGAGGATCTGTTACTGTTGCTTTTCCAAAGGTAAACATGAGAGTCTTCGCTCGCACAGATTATGTATTTCCCGTCTTGGCTATACGAAGCAGAGATCTGGCTGTTCGTGTTCCGGAATCCTGTCAACAGAAAGGGTCATTTTATCCGTCAAGCGGGTTATTTGTTTGTATTCCCTTTGATTCTCCGTGAAATTTTTACCTTTGAATTTGTGAATAACTTCAGAACCGTCTAAGATTCTAATCCGCGAATCAGCAGATGTAACAAGAACTTCGGATGGATTCACCGGGGAAAACTGTAAGGTATAAACTTACTTAACATTGAATCGGTCGTGTACTCAAGTCTTAACGACGGAATTTGGTTTTCAAAGAAACATACCTGAAAGCTGGTGATCTTCCTTTTCGCTTGCGGTTTCTTATTGCTCTGAACGTCAATTTGATTAGTTTGATTCAGCTTACAATCTGTTCTACACAAGGGAAAAAAAACACGTAGCAATGAAAAAGAGTAATCAACTAGGAAATTATGTTTGAACCGGAAAAATGCTGAGGAAGAACCTTCTGTATCGTAAGCACGACAAATTCCTTTATGCGACCCGACAAGTGCACCCTTCAATCAAGAAGTTTAAAAATTTCATCAAGAAGAAGCCGTATTCGGATTGAATTTCTGCAGCATATTACAAGAAACAGAGCGATCGATACCTGACCGTCTGGAGTGTAGCAAGCTGCGGTGACCATTTCATGAAGGTCACTCCATTCCACAACATGTCGATCTTGTATGCTCCATATCCTTATCTTAGCATCAAGAGACCCACTTATGAAATAGTTTTCATCCATTGGATTGAACTGAATACATGTCACTGTTGAGAATCAAAGCGACAATGGTCAAAAGAGTACACAAGAAAAATTTAGCAAAGTTGTTAAGAGCTGATATACAAATGTGTCTCACCGTAGTCATTGTGGGCAAACAATTTGAGACATGTTCTGGTCTCTAGATCCCATAGCCTGACTGTTTTGTCCATTGAAGACGAAAGGAGAAGCTGAGATTTGGACCATGACAAATCCAAAATTTCATCCAAGTGACCCTTGAAAGAACACACAGGCTTCTCCGAAAAGGAGAAAACGGTTTCAGGGACATGGACATAGTCAGGGATATGATTGTTTCTTCTTCCCGATGAGCCTTTTCCTTTCTTTTTCTTTTCTGCCACGGTTATCTCATTCCCGGTAAATGATCTTTCCACAGAGTCAGCAAGTGAGGGATGAATTGGAGTGAGGCTCCCTTCATTCATAGACATTAGCTCGCATTCTTGGACCTCCCATACATGAATGACTCGATCTTGTCCTCCACTCGCGAGATAATGAGCATCCGGACTAAACTTGATAGTCCAAACCGCACCTTCGTGAGCTTGGATCTCTTGACACATATGCAAAGCACTCAACTCCTTGTAAGATTTCCCTGTTGGCCTTACTTTCACCCATTCATTAGCTTTACCGTGTTTAGAATCTTTCGACTTCTTAGGACTATCGGTGCTTCCATCGCTCACATCTTTATCTCCAACCCTTAAACTCATAGAGTGAGCTACACCTTTAATGTTCTTCAGCAACGCAGCTCCTCTTCTCTTGCTAAGCCTTACACTCTTCGAAAGATAGGAATTGAACTTCCGAAGATCCACGAATGGTTCGTAGTTAATTCTGTTCACATTCTCTCTACGCATAAGCTCTTTAACCACAGGTGAGTATCCAACACATTTCTCGAATTCTTCTAAAGTTAGTTGCTTCCCCGTTTGCAAATCACTAAGCCTATTCCACATACCATCTTCATCATACTCATTCACTATGAACTCTTTTCCTGTGTCAAGATTCTTAATCAAGAAGAAGGCACCAAGCCTCGCATTCGCCATAACCGATGTCAATGCGTCGGAGCCACCACGCGAAGCCCTTCGGTTTCGACGAGCCGCAGGAGAGTGTCTTGTTGGGGTTTGGTACTCGAAGATTCTTGTCCTCGTGACACCGATTGTGGATGAGGTTCTTGTGAGACGCTGCTTCGAGATTTTCCCAAGAAGCTCTTCTTTCCTCCGTTTCTCTATCAAGAATCTCTCAATGTCTGATTCCGACCGCGACCGAGCAAGCATAAACGGAAGCAGAGGAGCTTGGTCGTGATCTTGAGGCTCTGCTTCGCCAATTTTATCCTCCACCTCGCCGTTTTTCTTCTTCTTCGTTTTCGACTTATCTTCGCCTTTGCTAACAATGGCGGCGTTAGAGACAACGCGACGAATCGAGACAGCTCCTGCCATCATGTCTTTGTTGCTTACGAGCCCCATCCCGTGGAGGAGACGACGACGTCGCTCGGAGATTGATCCCGGAGCGGCCATCCATATATCGTAATCAGGCGACATAGCCTGGGCGCGAAACTTTCTAGAGGCGTTGGAAACGGTGGTTAAGGAAGAGACGGCGGAGGAAAAGGAGATCCGACAGTCGTCGAAATCCTCATCCTCGTCGGAAGACGATCCCGCCACCGCCATGTCGAAAGGAAGAGCGGAAGAGAGTCGATCGTGTGTTTCGAAGAATCTATCGTCGTCGTCATCTTCGAAATCACCTAAAGCTGCCCAGTTCATCGTCATCGTCCTCTTTCGATGAAACTTGTTTCCTCCATTTACTTCCTCCATCATTCACCTCTCCACCGATCCCTAATCTTTGAGAAAACTAATCGAATTCGCATAAGAAATCGAACAGAACTAATTAAAACAAAAATCGTCCTTTTCAGGGAGAAACACGAGAAGATGAAGATGAAGATGAAGATGATGATGAGATTGATTCAGAATCAGCAGCGTTATGGAACGATGGGCAAATCGGGAATTATGGAGGAAAGTGTTAAGACGTGTTTCTCTTTGTAAGACATCTCTTCACGTTCAATTTTTTCTTTTAAAAAATTTAATGATAATAGAAAGACTCAAAGAAATTCAACAGAAGATCGTGGAACCATGTTTTGTTCTAAAGTAAATATGAACACAGATTCATATGACATATCATATGTTCTACTTTACGTGTTAAAAACATCATTTACAAAAAAAAATAATAATAATCTAAAGGTAAACTATTTTTAGGTTGGTTTTTCTATTTTAACACAAATTTAATATTATTTTTCTTCATTTTCTAACTATTTTAAAATCAAAATCTTGAATTGAAAAATGAACCAAGCAACTCAGAGAGGTGAAGCAACAGAAGTATTGAGAGAAATTCGAACCAACCTTAATCACGCTTACATTAACGAAGAGAGATTTTAGAAAGTTAAGAGTCGAAATACATGGCTTAAGTGTGGAGAACGTAATACCCCACTATTTTTTCAATGCAACAAAAACCAGAAGATTAAAGAATCGTATTCACTCAATTAAAGATGATCAAGGCAATATTCAAATTGGCGATAAACGTGTTGCAAAGGTTGCAGAGGATTATTTCACAAAGATGTACAAGTCTGAACTAAGTGCTCAAAATAATCACTTCCACGTGTTTAATGGTTTTGAAGCTAGGGTCACAGAGGATATTAACAGAGAGTTAACTAAACCAATTTCAATGGAGGAGATCAAAGAGGCAGTGTATTCAATAGGTGCGTTTAAAGCGCCCAGACCGGTTGGATTTACGGGAGACTTCTATCATAAATTCTGGAATGATATTAAAGACTCAATTGCGAAGGAGGTTGCATGTTTTTCTAAACAAGGAATCTTGGATACAGATTTGAATCATAGGAAGCTGTGTCTTATCCCTAAGACTACTACTCCTCGAGATATGTCTGAGTTTAGACCTATAGCTTTATGTAATATAAGCTATAAGATAATATCGAAGATTCTGGTAGCTAGATTAAAGCCACATCTTACTGGTCTAATATCTGAGGAACAAGTTGCGTTCATTCCTAGGAGAATGATCACATGCAACGTTCTAATTGCTCATGAGCTAATGCATTCCTTAAAGGTTAAAAAGCATTGTTCAGGTTCGTATTTGACGATTAAAACAGATATTACAAAGGCATATGATCAGATTGAATGAGACTTTATTTGTGAAACTATGCATCATATGGGTTTTGCAATAAGATGGATAGAATGGGTTATTTGTGTACGTTCAGTATCTTTCTCAGTGAACATCAACGGATGCCTGAAAGGACATATCAAACCAGAGAGAGTTGTTAGCCAGGGAGATCATTTGTCTCCATATTTGTTCATACTATGTGCAGAAGTGTTAAGCCATATGCTGAAGAGAAGTGAACGAAATGAAGATCTCAAAGGTATCAAAATAAGTAATGCATGCCCTTCAATTACTCACTAGATGTTCGTAGATGACTCTTTTTTTGTCAATAAAATGTAAAATCGTGTAAGGTTATGAAAGATATACTTCATCAATATGAGAGAGCCCCATCACAAAAGGTCAACAATAACAAGTCATCTATTTCCTTTGGCAAAAGAGTGCTGGATCATATGAAAACAAGATTACGGAGGACCTTTCAAATTTTCAATGATGGTGGTGGAGGTAAATACCTCGGATTACCCGGAAAATTTGGGCGAAAGAAGGTAGATTTGTTCCAATATATTATTGAAAGAGTTGCAGAACACACTAATGGATGGAGTCAAAAATTCTTGACTCAAGGTGGAAAGGAGGTCCTAATTGAAGCAGTGGCTATGGCACTTCCGGTATATACTATGAATTGTTTTAAATTGCCAAAAGCCATTTGTGAGAAGATTGAAAAGATTTTGACAAATTTTTGGTGGAATGGATCACATGAGCAAAGGGGAATGCATTGGTATGCTTGGTGCAGATTAAGTATTCCAAAGAAAGAAGGCGGGATTGGTTTCAGAGATTTAGAAAAGTTTAACGATGCTTTATTGGCAAAACAAGCTTGGCGAATACTACAACGGCCTAATTGTTTAATGTCTCGAATGTATAAAGGTTGTTACTTTGCTCGATCAAATATTTTATCAGCTTCAAGGGGATCACGTCCATCCTTTGGTTGGCAATCTTTACTCAAAGGAAGGGACTTAATGAGGAGTGATCTACGTTTTCTTGTAGGAGATGGTAATTCTATTCAAACTTGGGTTAATCCATGGCTTTCAGTGAATCCACCAAGACCTCCGAGAATGAAAAAAAATGATATTGCAGAAGCATATCTTGTCAAAGACTTGATCCTAGCAAATCGAACTTGGAACGAGGAAATGGTGAGGAATTCGACGGCGGATGAAGATGTATAACATGTGTTATCTATCAAATTATCTTCTTCCCCCTCTGGTGACTTGTTAGGACGACATTTTACAAAAGATGGATCATATTCAGTCAAATCGGGATATTGCTTAGTTGTGTCTTTGAATGGAAACGCAGAAGATTTTGTGCCCCCTCATGGTGATATACAAGTTAAGAATCGTATATGGAAGATAAAAGCGCTGCCCAAGTTGAAACATTTCTTATGGAGATTGTCATCATGAGCGTTACTTACTGGAAAGGAACTCAAAAGTAGACATATAATTCAAGAAGACAAGTGTTATCGTTGCACTATTAGGTTGAATCCACAGAGCATTTATTCTTTGATTGTGCTCATGCTCAAAAGATATGGCAAGCTGCGAATCTTTCGATCCCTTGTCTGATAGATCTCCTTGTAAACTGGCAAACAAAAATCAAACTTATATTAGAGATGCAATGTTGCTCGCAACGATCAGATTATATAAAGCTACTAGCTATTGCTATTCTGTGGAGATTATGGAAGAGCATAAATGCTTTAGTGTTTCGGAAACAGAGTAATGAGTGGAGTCTTGATTTTCAGAAAGCAGTAATTGATGCTCAGGAGTGGTTGGATGCCAAAACAGAGGAGAAAAATAGTGTTGTTGTATCGAGTGGTGTGGCTGGAAGTGAAAGCAGTGCCGAAGTATGGGCGCCTCCTCCAAAAGATTGGTTTAGATGAAATTACGATGCATCTTTTTGAGATATTAATAACAGAGCGGCGGCGACATGGGTGCTAAGGAACTATAAGAGAGATTTTGTTGAGGCAGGACAAGCTTTAGGTGGTTGTGTGTGATCTCCGTTAGAAGCAGAATTGTAAAGTTTACTAATGGCTCTTCAACATTTATGGTGCAGAGGATAGAGGCAAGTGATAATGGAAGGAGATAATAAGGAATTGGTTGCTATTATGAAAGGTTCTTTGTTTCGAATTGAAGTAGCAAAGTGGATCTAGGACATTCGTAAATGGACAGCAAAGTTTGATCAGATTCTTTTTAAATGGGTTAGGCGATCATGTAACAAGGCGGCGTATACGCTTCTTGTTAAAGAGATTCCTAACTCTTCTGATTGTTTTACAGTGTTTGATCATATTCCTCAGTGTCTGGTTTCTGTTCTTCATCATGATGTTTCTATGATTTAGTAATGCTCGTTTTGGAGTTAGAAAAAAAGAAAAGAAAAACGAATCTCATATATTATTATGTCATTTGACTATTTTGAATCAATG
This sequence comes from Anastatica hierochuntica, assembly GCA_900406275.1. NCBI lineage: Eukaryota > Viridiplantae > Streptophyta > Magnoliopsida > Brassicales > Brassicaceae > Anastatica > Anastatica hierochuntica. Next base: position 25,140 of record OVAN01000602.1, read on the forward strand.
ATTTTAATTTATTTAGGAACATTTTAAATCTTAAGATGTTTAAATGATATCAAATAACTAAAATGATTTCAGAAATTTTTAAATAATTTCTGCGATATTTGTTGGTGAATTTTAAAAATATCACCATTATACTTCTATCTTTTATTTTATTCTATAAATCGACTCTCAAATAATTTGAAATCATTTTTTTTAATTTATTAATTAACTCTTAAATTTTCAATAAGGTAAAATTTTTATCACTTTTATAAATGATAAATCCAATAACTTGCCGATGATATTTTAGCCTGGTGGTTGAATCTCTAGAGCCAATCCTCATGCACCAGGGTTCGATCCATATGCACCAGGGTTTGACCTACTTCTACCATAGAATGAAGATAATATGTTGGGCTAATGGACTATCGGACCGTCCGGTTGTGGTCCGTTTGTTGACAAAAAATATCCAATAACTTAGATTTGAGAAAAAAAAAAATAAAGTCCTCTAAATCATTAATCCTATATACCCAATTAGACTCCACTGGTATATAATAGACACAAAATTTCTGAATTAAATTGAACCCGAGATCCGAAAACTCAAAAGCACAAAACGGATCCAAATCTAAATCCCAAAAAACCTAAAAATAAAAAAAAATAAAAAACCTAAAAAAGCTATGAACAAACCTAATCCAAATGAAATTTATTTTGGATGTATTTGGATTTTACACGTGATACTAAATCCAATCCGAACTTGATCCAAACCATTCCAAACCCACTTCTTAAAATAATTGAAAGGGACTTAGTTAACACGTTTCATTAGGAAGAACTTAGTGAAAGTATCTTCCCCAAAACAAGGAAAAAGAAACTTATCAAAGAAACACAATTGAACACAAGACTATGTTATGGCAATCTCGAAAGGAACAAAAATAATCATGTGAGGTTTGGTATATACTATATTATATATATGACTGATGGAGGTTTTGAGCTAACAAGTTTCTCGAGATAGTAGCAAGAGTACAGTGTTTTGGTTTTGTTCGTAGACATGAATCTTACAAACATTTCAAAGAAACCTCTCTAATCTCTTCTTGAGATGAAGGGAAACGATAAGAGATTACATATTTTGTACAGCTCTATCTACAATCTTCGTATATGGTTTGAGTCTACCTAACAATATTTCGTCAAAGCATTAACATTGAAAAGTATTGCTCAAATTCTTGATCAATCGTAGGCTTCATTGTCGAATGCCGAGTTGAATCTGAAACACATGAAAACCAATTTAGCGGAAATTCCCGGTTCAGGTAACCATATGAAAAAACCGAAAACCGGTTTTTACCTTGGTTAACAGTCCATCTCCCAGAGGACAGAACATAATTAGAAGCATTAGTACATTCTTTAGCTTCTTCTTCTTCTTCATGGAGATAGAGAATGTTTTCAATGTCTTTCTCTGAGTAATCCTCTAGTTTCTGATTGCAATAGATGAAATCTAGATGGCTTTCGAAGGACATCATCATCTTGTTGTCTACACCGCCGCAAGATCCAGATGATTCCTCTTTCATCTCAATCTCATTATTAAATTCCATTGAAGTAGTTGAGTTCATATTAAACAATGAATACTCTGATACAAGCTCAGAGCTTCCATTGGTTTTGCTAGAACAAGCAACATTGACAAAACAAGCATGTTTCAACAGAGGTAACAATGATAACTCCGATTGATCTGCTTGAAATTTCCTCTTCTTGCTCACCTCTGCTTCTTCCATTTTCAACACATATTTACTACTGATCATCTCATGGAAACTACAAGAAACCGAAACAACGCCACATTATTAGATCTCAATCATCAAATTTTATGATGTGTTATTGATCTTGAACTTGACTATGGTTTAGAAATAAGAATAGGGAATTTCTACATCTCGATTATTATTAAATAAGCTAAAATCAAGACTTAGTCCTTTGCAGCTGAAATTTTAGTCAAACAATTGACAGGAATAAATATAGATTACTAATCAATCATCCTCTGTATCTAATGTTTCTTTAGTAAACTAAGAAGAAGAAGAAGAAGAAATTTGATCTTTTGATTGAATATGATACACATAAAGATGTAATATTTTAAAAGTCACACTAGTGAGTTTAACATATTCAAAGTAACAAAACAAGAAGGAAAGATTTAGAAACCTGTTAATCTCAGATGGCTTCTTGTTATCCACTTCCTCTTGAGGCATAGATCTTTGAGAGAGAGAGTTCTAAGATATTGTTTTTTCTTTTCATCTGTTAACTTTTAAACGACTTCACAGAGTTGGAATATCTGGAAACTGGAACATTTTAAAAATGAAGTAATCATAGAGAGTTCGACGCTCGAGGCAGGAGCGTGTATTGCACGAATCACCATGATCCGTTGATGGGCGTTGGAGAGAGAGAGAGGTGACCCATCTCCTTTCACGGGACCGTTTTGTTTCAAGATTTTGTATTTCTTTTGTTTTTTGATAATTGTTCCCATAACCACTTTATGGGCAATGGATGAGGTATAAATATTTGTTATTTAGCCAATGTAACTGTTTATATTATCTTATAATATAATAAAGCATACATATAAAGCTGTATGCGTTTAACATATGATATATAATAACTTTTATTTAAACTGTGACATGGGTTCATGTAAAAATAGAAATCAATATAAATTTTTTTTTATTATTAGTTGTTTGCTTCTTAAAGAAGATTAAATAACAAAAAATAGAAACATATAAGATACACGTAAGATCTAGAATACACAATGTTACAAAAGTAATAATTTAATACATGTTTTTTAAAACTGATCGAACCGAAAGTCACAACATCATTTTATTTTAATCTTACTTCTATTTCAAATGATGAGCAAGCGGACCCTATATGCAACCCGTAGGATTAAGATGAACAACTTTACGAACGACTCTACGACGCAGCTCTCCCCGTAACACTTGGATCCACGATGAACGGTTCTGCATGTACGACATAATCAATGTACAAGCTCTCGCAACACACGAGACCATAACGAACGACTCTGTATGCCAAACAAAAAGGCGCTTCTCCAGCACCTTCTGGGAGCAACAATATTTTCGAAGTTCGATCTCAAGTCCGGATTCTGGCAACTTGGTATTTGCCCTGACGAAAGATACAAAACTGCATTTTGCCTATCGAACCGACATCTTCAATAGAATGTCTTACCTTTCGGCCTCAAGACAGCGCCATCCCTATTCCAACATGCAATGCTTTGTATATTCAAGTCTCTCCTACATACGGCCTTAATATACATCGATGATATACTTCTGTTTTCGTCAAACGAGAAGGATCATATCCAACTCCTTCAACAGTTTCACAACCTCGTTAAGCAATATGGAATAATGCTTTCGGCCCGAAAGATGGTTATAGCCCAGCCCAGCATCGACTTCCTTGGAATGCAAATTACAGATGGAAAATTCTCACCACAAGCCCATCTCACCACAACACTTCTTGATTTTCCCGATGAAAATCTCACTAAAAGAAAAGTTCAACAGTTCCTTGGTGTCATCAATTATGTTAGCGAATTTATCCCGCAACTTTCGCAACTGACAAGACCGCTACAGAAAATGCTGACGAAGAATCCACCACAGTGGGCAAAACGACAAACAGAGGCTATAAAAAATCTAAAGGAAGAGGTGCAGAAGCTACCTCCTTTAAAGATTCCTTCTACAGGGACACACATTATACAAACTGATGCGAGTGACAAATATTGGGGATCCATTTTATTTGAAGAAATAAATGGGAAACGTCAAATCTGTGGATGCAAAAGTGGACGCTTTAAATATTCTGAAATGCATTATCACTCCACGTTCAAAGAAATATTGGCAGTCAAGAAAGCTATCGAGAAGTTCGAGTTCCATCTGATAAGACATAAATTTCGTATTGAAATGGATATGTCATCTTTCCCGAAGATGTTACAATTCAAGCAGAAGATGGTCCCACATGAACAATTATTACGCGGGAGCGAATGGTTCTCAAAGTACGACTTCGAATCCTTCTATTTAAAGGGTACAAAGAATACTCTTGCAGATATGCTTAGTCGAAGCCAAGTAAAAGAAATATAAATGATGGAGGGTTCCTCTACAAAGAGTTACTTCGACTTCACATCCAACATGCCCGACGATGCCCATGAGCTTATCAACAGGAAAACTCTACATGAATGACTCCACGATAAGATCTTTTTCTACCAATCAATCATCTTGTCGAAATACGGAGTAAACTGTCATCTTATTTCACCAATGGGAATCCACTCGGATTACCCGTTCGCACATCTCTACAGGATCGAAAATGCATTCATGCCAGAAGAAGTTCTCTGTTTCCTCTGGTACCTCTGTTCGGTCTACACTATTGGGATAGCCTTTGATATTCAATGGTTATACCGATACATCAACGATCAACAAGGCCAAAAAGATTTCTTTTCAACATTCTTAACATGGTTTGCACCACTACATGTCTGGAGCGGAAAATTAAGAAAGTCAGTAAAGGCGACAAGCTTACCATTTAAGAAGCTAAAGGAAAGAGGAAGTCTTAACCCGTTCTTCAACCCTCACACCATTTACTTCTTCCATCGGCCCGTACAAGTCAACAACAAGTCCAACAAAATCCATGCTTTACCTACACTCATTCATCACAACGACTATCAACGAGGAATTCGACCTGATTTCAACATCAACAACAACAAGACCTCTGAAGATTTTCAGACCCATGCATTTCGTCTCAACAATGCCAGACAAACATTTCCCATTCCTTTCATCCTAAACTGGACGTATTATCCAATTGATTACCATATGAGTCTCGATGAAGATCTTCAATTCTTCATGGAAAAACAAGCACCTCCACTAGCCGTCTTACAGGTCCCAAAGATATTGAAGCATGAATCACAGTCACAAGATCTCCCGCCAGAATACTTCCAAGACTCACAACTTCCCGATGACTCCATGAGTATTGATGAAGTCGGTAAACTGTTCGACATCGAAACCAACGAAGATTCGCATAAGTCTTTTGAAGAACCAGAAACGGAATACGAATGCCCAGATGATCATTATGGATGTTGTGATAAACACATCATTCAGTTCGAAATGGATCATTAAGTAAGTCGTTAGCAATGTCATGTTTAATTATGTGTGCAAATAGATAAGAATGATTTTTACTTTGTTATTACCTAATTGTCTGTCTCGATATATACACTATATAGACGTAATGATTTTGCTTAATCTTTAGGCCTGATGATTTAGAAAACAGTGATTTAACGCATATATAAATATATATTTGGTTTAGATTATGTGGCATTTTGAAGATTTATTAATTAAACAAGTTTTACGGATGGTGGAAAGGGCAACAAGTCAAAAAAGTCAACGAAGAAGTAAAAAAGGTTGATGAGGAAGATAAAAAGGTTGATTAAGAAGGGAAAAAGGTTAAGGATGATGATGAAGAAAATGACGAAAATGATGCTGATAATGATGAAGAAGATGAAGATAAAGATGACACTGATGATGATGAAGAAGAGTCGGAGAAATGGGAAAAATTATCGAGCCAGACGACAAAATTCTCAAGTGAAAGAGAAAGAGAAGGAGAGAGTGATGATAGGGTAAGCTATCATGCACCAGCAAAAGCGTCGTCGAAATCCATCGCCAGATCCGAAAGACGACGACGATGACTACTATTAACTTTATCGTTAATCATCTTTTTCTGTTATTATTTTTAAAACTTTGTATTTAAAGTCATTTTGTGTCTTGAGCGTGTCTTGAGCTCCAACTAAACTCTGCTATTACTTTAGAGATCACATTACTTTATTATTAATTTATTTATTTGCTCTATTATTACTCGACAATCATGTTTGTCCACAAAGAAATATTGGTTGAATTACGTAAAACTATGAGTAATGTATTTATTAAATGGGACAAACACAAAATAATAAAATAATTATATGTCTATAGAATAAAATCAATTGTAAAGCTAAAGAAACAAAGTCTAAGTGGAGGTAATACTAGAAAAACTAGTTATAATTTTGGGATTTATCAAATTAAATCAGTACTCCTATACATAAGCTTTGTTATCATAGTTTTGCCTTTGAGTTTATTGCTTTAACATATTATCCCCTATATATCTATATATATATATATATATATTATATGAGAAGTCGCTTGTTGATGTGGCGTGCTCACAGAATTTGCGGGTGACGTGGCACAATTCTGGAGTTCGCAAGTTTTTAGTTTTTTTAATTAAAAAATATTTTTGGAATACGTGTCATCACTTGATTGGCTAACGACTTTTTTTTCCTTGGGAGAATATTCACTCGTGTGCTAAAGACCAAACTAACCCTACTGGAAATTATGATATTTATTTAAACGAAAAATCAATCATTATCTATCCTCAATCATTAGACCCAAAATGAAATTAATTAATTATAAACCCTAATTGATTTAGTCTAGATTTATATATGTGAAACAGACAATTGGTTGGCTAGGATACTAAAAAAGAAAACATGACGGAGCTGAATTTGTTAGGAATAGAGTTGATTAGGTTTAGATTAAAAAAATATATGTAAATTCATGATAATTTACGATATTTTTTGGATATTAAATTAAAAAATAATATATTTAAGTATATATTTATATTCCAGATATTATTGGGTACCTGAAATATTTAGGTACGGGTTGGGTTGGGTTCTAATTTTTCTGATTTAAAAATTTAAGATTCGTTCGGGTATTTCACCGGATTCGGTACCATTTTTTTGGTCGGTTCGACTCGATTTTTGGTACCAAATTATGATTTTCCTCAAATGTCAACTCTTTTTTCTTTTCTTCTTCCTAAATTTAAAACAGAGAGTTTTCGCAGTAAAATCAACAAACAATAATGTCTCAAGTTACATTTGATTTCATCTACAGAAGACACAAAAAAATACGAGTGATCTTTCATACTTTTATACTTTGTAACAAGAACTATATAAACAACAACAAAAAAACTATGTGTTAAAACTATAACTACTACAATTTTAATAAAATTATATTTGCCCGTGCATCCGCACGGACCATCATATAGTTAATTGTGAAGTCATTTGATACATGTCTTCATTAGAATAATTTTCATCCCAAAATTATGACATGACAACTTAATGCAATTTGATTGGTTAAATTGATTTTGAGTTTTTTTTATTAATAATGACCAATGTAATTATAGTCTAAATCTTCTACCAAATTAATGTGATCCAAAATATTTGATATGATCTTTAATTATTTAATATAATGCAATCATATTAATTTTTCCAGAGGTTCAATTACCTATTAATAAAATAGTATCAATTAAATTTATTTAGTTATCTTTATTTGGACTAGTTGTTTATCCTTTTCTCCTTAAATTTTAAAATATTAGAAACAATAATTGTGAGATAGTTATTTTAATAATCATAATATCTTTGTAAATAATTTTGTTGTTCAGAGTTTTTCTTATTTGTTGAATTTATTTTTAATAATCACAATATCTCTATTTTAAATATTATAATTATATACCAAGAGTTAATTATATATTAGAGCTATTAACTAAAATACAAAACCGAACCTACACTGATCTTTAAAACTATTACATGTGATGACTAATAATTTAAACTTAAACCTCTCAATTAATTTTAAATTATTAAATTTAGCTTTTTAATATTTACCATATTAAATTATTAAATTATTAAACTATTACATGTGATGACTAATATTACATTTTAGTATATTTTGTAATATGTTACATTCTAAAAAAATAATATGCATGATCCAAAACTTTACTTATAGTTTAGAAACATATGTAATTTCTAAAATACAATTTATAATGAATCGGTATATTTTAACATACATCTATAAACATTGTGAACAAGTTTCCACAAATGAAACTGTAGAGAATAATGATGTGTACTACCAAAACATGTTAGTAAATTTTATCCAAATTATAATCACTAATTATATCCTAGCCAAAAATCCACTAATTATATTAAGGAGAAATAAGTTATTAATATTTTGACGATAATCTAACCGCGCATTGCGCGTAGAGCCATCTAGTTCTAACAAATATTCGTAGTTATATACAAAATGAGTTAGTTTGTCTATGTCTACTTCTTGTATTTTTAAGAACACTTTGTTAGTGAAAATGAACTAAGAAACGGAAAGTCAAAGAAATTTTGATATCAGACATATTATTGCATAAAACATTCAGTCTTACATGTTAAAGAACTAATATGAAAAGTAACAATAACAAATTTAAAGAATAGATAATACTAAATTCTATGGAAAACACCCTAAAGTAGAACTATGAAGAATTTTCGTAAACCTAATATCCTATATATATATATGAACAATTTTGTCGGGGAAATGATTTTTTTTGGACACCAAAACAGAAAAAAATACAAAATTTTCAATTTGCTTAACCTTGTACAAGAGATTTTCGACTCTCCTATCCATTTCTCTCCATTTCTCTCTCTCCCCTCATTTTCTCTCTCTCCCTCATCTTCTCTCTCCTGACATGTATGCCAAATCATTTCAGGTGAGAACTGATAATAACACGTGTACTAAATAAAACTCGTTGAGTACATTTACGAAGTCGATGTTCTCTTCTACTATATGAAATTCGTTGAGTACATTTATCTTCTGTTTGTTTACCTTTGTTTACTTTTGAGTTATATATGAACTTACTTATCTATGTTATGTTTGGTGTTGTGTTTGTTGTTATATCTTGTTATCTATTTTCGTAACATAGTTTCACCAAGTTTTACTTTGTGTTACTAGTAAACAACACCATAGTTTCACCTCTTCGTTAAAGAGTTTCACCCCTTTTCACACAATGTTACTTGGAAGTCGAATAAGAAACAAGAAAACTGAAAACTAAACTAAGTTATTCTGAACTGAACTGAAATAGAAAGAAAAACTAAACTTACTTTCATTGCATGATTAAAAAGTTCAGAAAACATATTCACCATCTGAAAACATATTCACCATCTGAATGTTAACCATATTCCTATTTCAAGACTAAAGAGTTCGAAAAAACTAAACCAGGAGAAAGACATTATTCATCATCTTCATCTTCAAAACTTCAAGAGAAAATCGGATTCTGAAGATGAGTATTTTTTTGTCTCGTTTCCAAACTTAGGACAACCGTAGTGTATTGTGTTGTATCATCTTCGATAACCACTATAGCCACCATCCAAATCCAAATCCGAATCACCGTCACTATCACCTGAGCCATCACTTCCCCCGTCTCCATCACCAGAGCCAGAGCTTTCACTTCCCCGGTTTCCGTCAGTTTCACCAGAGCCATCACTTCCCCCCTTTATCCCCAAAGCCATTACTTCCCCCGTTTCCATCATCAGAGCCATTGCTTCCACTGTCTCCATCCCCAAAGCCATCACTTCCCCCGTCTCCATCACCAGAGCCATCACTTACCCCCTCTTCCCAGATATTGTTTACCACAAAATCAAACAAACTGATTTTTTTAGAAAAAGAGAAATCCTAATACTATTCATGACATTTTTGTCAATCAACATGAAAGCAAAGATATATAGAGAAGCAAGCAACCGATTAACAAAAACTTGTTGTTTGTAAACCAAAAGCTACACCGTGTTTACCGGAAATATGGTCTCTGACATACACTCTATGGGAAAAGAAAATCTGTGTAGAGAGATGTCAAAAACTACCATATTTACAAACTGAAGGTTAAAATAAATTCACTGAAAACACTTGTCAGCAGCTTCCCTTCATCGCTATTCATCATTGAAGAAGATCAGAGGAGTCAGTAAAATGTAGAAGCAGCAAGATGAAAAGGCATGAGTGAACCATGACAAAGAAACAAAAATAAAATCGTTTACGTGTGGATAAAGAGAAGAAATTTATAGAATTCGTGCACCGAAATTTTACAAACCCATTAAATACTAAGGTCCAAATAAAAATATATTAATAAAGGGGTAATGTTGTTGTTGTTAGACCCTAACAATAAAAAAACTCAAGAAATTATCCACAATTTTCCACCAGTTTTACCAGTGTTAATACAATCATGAGTTCTACTAGTGCTACCTAACTCTCCTTTCGCAATAACTCAAATTGAATGGTTTCGCGTGCAAATATATTGCCTATTCACTCGCATTCATCCATTGAAATGCATTTATATCAATTTCATGTACTAATCGACCCAGAAACTATGTCAAGTGCATACAAAATTCATCAAATCCAATTGCAAACTCTAAACCAACATTCTTTTCAATGCAACTTGAGGAGGAGAGAAGAATAAACCTGGATTTTGACCGTTTTGGCCGGAATGCTCGACTGCGGTTTCTTACTCAAACAACAATAAGGTTGTTCGCATTTTCTACTTCTTCTTCACCTGAGTTTACCTCGTCACACGCTTCGCTCTCTTTGCTGCCTTAGTTAAGAACAAACCGGTGACCCACACTATATACACGAATCAGGAGAGATGAAGAGGAATAAACTTACCTCGTTTCTTTCTTGATATGAACTTCTCGTAGTTCTCCCTAGTTTCAGGATAAAGTGGTCTAGGGCACGCGATTTTAAATCGATTTCTGAATATGGGGGCACGCGATTTCAAATCGCGTCTGATTTCATGACTCGGTTAAATCTACCAGGTCATTGGATAGGTGAATTTTACCTGGCTTTTTTGGTAAATATCATGATTTTTTGATAAGCCACCTCTATTTCGATTTTAAAATAAATTAAAATAAAATTATAATTAAAAGGGGAGATTTGAATTGATTCGATATTAATATTTTCAAATAAAATTTGAAATATAAAATACACATAAACTTGTTACATGACATGGATTAGAATTTTGAAATCCTAAACCATAAGATACCATATAAACTTTTATGAGACAAAAATAATTTTTTTTAAAATAATTATATTGCAATATTAATATTTTCAAAATAATTTTTTTTAAAATATAAAAAATCAAAAAATGATAAAAATTTAAAGTAACCTATAAAATTTATTAAAATAATTTACAAAAACTATAAAATATACATTATTCATGCTTTTTTTAAAAACTATAACTCATAATTTTTCCTAAATAAATTAAAAATTGAAATTATCCTAAGAAAAAACTAAAAAAATTGGTAAATTAGTAAATATACCAATAGTTTTTGTTTCACGATTTCAGGTATCGGATATTTGTACCGAACCCGAACCCGTATAGTACCTGAAAGTTTCGAAAATCTCAAAGCTAAACTAGAACATAAAACTCGAAATAACCGAAAATTATAAACCCAAAATTAAAAAACCTGAAAAACTATCAAAGTATAACCTATAAAAATTTAAAATAACATATAAAATTTAGTAAAATAATTTATAGAAACTATAAGAATATAAGTTTAACTATAACTCATAATTTTTCCTAAATAAATAAAAATTGAAATGATCCTAAGAAAAAACTAAAACAATTGGTAAATTAGTAAATAAAATATATACCAACGATTGTTGTTTCACGATTTCATGTATCGTGTATCTGAACCAAATCCGAACCCAATATGGTACTTGAAAAATCCAAAAATATCAAAGCTAAACCTTAACATGAAAATCGAAATAACTGAAAATCTCAAACCCAAAATTGAAAACCCCGAAAAATTCAGAGAAACCTGGAAAACCCCCAAAAAATCCGTACTCAACCTGAACCCGAAAAGCTTTAAAATACTTGTACTAAATTGAAGTAATTTCGAGTACACTCCAATTTTTCTTAAGTTACTAAACCCGATCCGAAGCTGAATATACCCTAACCGAACCCGAACCATAAAATGAAATATAAACGTTTATTAAATACCGGTTCGGTCGCGCGGGTCGAACCGTAGTTAAACTTTTAAGTATGAATTTAATATTTTGTGTTAAACATTTAATACTAAAATTTAAGGATTTGTTTTTTTTTTTAATTTACGGTTTAGCTTTGATGGTTTAAAAATTAAATTAAGTTTTGTAGTATTTCCGGGAAAAATCGATTTTTTCTTTTGAAAAAAAAAACATGTGAAAAAATATTCAAATAATTGTTTAGAATTAAAATTTCATAATGCACAAGATCACGTGTCTCGCATGTGCCCACGAGGGCATCATATGGGCGTTTGTTTGTTTGAATGATTTTGCTGGCTTTTTCATTATTGCAACTTGTAAGAAGAAACGCTGAAACAAAAATTTCCTTTATTCACTGTTTTAATTAAACACCAATCGTAGCAACAAAGATTAATCAGCTTTCTATAGATTGTCATGAGGGAAGAAATTGTATGTATTAAGGAAAAGAATGTAATTACTTATAGTATTTATCCTAATGTTTCATGTACATTTTACTATAAATATGTAATCTCTTTATCATAAAAAATATACAATATCTTAAGTCTATATGGTATTAAAACCTCTATTGGTCTCTACCTAAAAACCCTACAAGGGAAAAAAATTTTCTTCGCCTCTCTTCTTTTCAACGTCCACCATGTCTGCTACTCCTTCTCCTTCCATGGTTGATGCCATTAACACCAACCAAACTACACTTCTCCATATTAATATGGTCAATGTTTCCAAGCTAACCTACTCCAACTATCTAATGTGGAGTCTTCAAGTGCAAGCTCTTCTTGATGGCTATGGTTTAGCCTCTCATCTTGATGGATTTTTGGTTGTCCCCAATCAAACTATTATTGTTGATGGGGTCACTTCTCCTAATCCAGACTATGTTCTCTACACTAGACAAGATAAACTTATTTATAGTGCATTCATAGGAGCCATCACAACTCCGATTCAACCATTAGTGTCTCGAGCAGTCACTGCCTCTCAAGTTTGGAATACTTTCATGTCCACCTACGCCAAGCCTAATTGGGGACACATCATACAACTCAAAATACAACTCACAAATTGGAAGAAAGAGAACAAATCAATCGATGTATACATCCAAGGCCACATTACTCGCATGGATCAATTAGCTATCATGGGCAAGCCTCTTGATCATGAAGATCAAATTGATCTAATTCTTGATGGTCTTCCTGATGATTACAAAACAGTAGTTGATCAGATCGAAGGTCGGGAAACGCCTCCAACTCTTACTGAGCTTCACGAGAAACTTCTCAACCATGAAGCTAAGATACAAGTGACCACCGATGTACTGCCTTTGTCATCGCTGGTGTCAGCCAATGTTGCTCTGCATCGTTACAATTCCAGCAACAACAACACCTCATACAAACCACGATACAACACCAATTCAAACTCCAGAAATACTACAAACATGAACTGGCAACAACAACAAAACAAAGCAGGACCAAGACCATACCTTGGAAAGTGTCAGATCTGTGGTACTCATGGTCATAGTGCAAAGAGATGCCCCCAATTGCAATCGTTTCAAGGTGCCTCTGTTTCACCAACTCCCAATTCCTTCACACCGTGGCAACCTCGAGCGAACCTTGTTGTTACCTCATCTTACACCACGAATAATTGGCTCTTGGATAGTGGCGCCACTCACCATCTCACATCGGACCTGAACAACTTTTCCCTGCACCAAACATACAATGGTGGAGATGAAGTAATGATAGCAGATGGTTCTAGCATACCAATAACACATATGGGTTCTATTTTTCTACCTTATCTCTAAAAAAGTTTGGCTTTAAATAATGTTTTATGTGTTCTAAATCTACACAAGACCCTTATATTTGTTTATCTTTATGCAACAATAATCAAGCTTTTGTTGAATTTTTCCCTGCATGATTTCATGTGACGGATCTCAGCACGGGGGTTCCTTTTCTTCAAGGTAACCCTAAAAACGAGCTCTATGAATGGCCTATATCAACTGTTTAAGCTCCGGCGTTGTTCACCACACCAACTCCTAAGCTACTTTCAGTTCGTGGCATTCTCACCTCGGACATCCCTCTTCCTCAATTTTAAACATTGTTCTTTCTAGTAATTCTATTCTTATTTCTGGTTCTTCTCATAAACTTCAACCTTGCTCAGATTGTATTGATTCATAAAAGCCTTTCTCTCAATCAAGTATTATTTCAACTAAACCTCTGGAATTTGTGTTTACCGATGTTTGAACATCACCAATCTATTCCACAAATAATCACAAATACTATCTTATTTTTGTTGATCATTTCACTCGCTATTCATGGTTGTATCCTATGAAAAAAAAATCTGATCAAAGCGTTTTACATCTCACTTCATTGCCTTTAAAGGATTGGTGGTGAACAGGTTTCAAACTCTCATTGGGACACTATTTTCAGATAATGGTGGTGAGTTTTTAGCATTGAGATAGTACCTGTCTGATCAAAGCGTTTTACATCTCACTTCGCCACCGCATACTCCGGAGCATAAAGGCCTTTTCGAGCGCAAGCACCGACATGTCATTGAAACTGGTTAACGTTGCTCTCTCACGCCCCAGTACCAAAGCAATATATTCGGTAAATCATAGTTACTCAATAAGACTAGACCAATATTGTATCATACATCTTAATAGACCTCCTCAAAAATCTATTGTTTGTGAAGTGCAAGATGAAGACATATTAGAAATGGAAGATGGATGACAAAGACTTGAAAGCGAGAGTCGATTAAAGAGAAAATGAAATGGATTTGGTTACGATGGTTTAGTCATTATATCTTTGGAAATATGAATGGTCTTTAAGAAACTGGATTTGATATGATCCTCACCGTATGATTTGGGATGATAATGGGGAAAGTTGTAAAATTATCCAACTCAATCCAACCAAAAAAAAGTTGGTCCATTTTGAGCTCATAAAAAAAAATATTAACTATAAAATTTAAGTCCAGAGAAACAACATAAGTTATGGATTTACCCGTATATTAATATACAATATAATAATTAAAAGACGAACATGTGATAATCAAAAACCACAGTTGGGCGGAAAATCATGTTTATTAATACTTGGTTTCCGTCAGAAAATCGAAATTTTGGCCAAAAATGTTATCTTGGTAAGGAAATCGTGATGTTGACCGCAAATCATGATTTTTACAAGAAATTGTGATGTTGATCGAAAATTGAGATTTTACGGGGCAAAATCATGATTTTAGAGAAAAATCACATTCTGGTGGGAGCTGCTGTTTTGGCGGAAAGGAGATGAGAAAGGTAGGTCCTAGTCGCTTATCCTTAAATTAACAAAATGGTTTGAAGAAAACTAAGTCTTTTCTTCTCACATAACATGTCTCATTCATGTTCAAAGTAGATTGTCTTCATGCTCAATCAATAGCAAGTTGACTTAATCCTCGAGCATTGGTCCAATAGAGGAGTGGAAAACTATAATTTTGAGGAAAATTTACATTTCTGAGGGAAAATCATATTTTTGTGGAAAACATAGTTTTGTTGGAAAAATCGCATTTTGGTTGAAAATCGTGATTTTATGGAAAAATCACATTTTGCAGAAATCAATGTTTACATGAAAATCACATTTTTGGCACAAATCGCGGTTTTGACGAAAAATCAAGTTTTCAAAAAAATTGCAGATTTGATGGATAAGTCATAATTTTAGTAAAAATATCAAGTCTTGGCGAAAAAATCATAGTTTTGACAGAAAAGCTGTCTAATTCAATTAAATAAGATAAATATTTTCCGGTAAAAGGAATTGAGGTTTTTTTTAAAATTTATTTTTAAAAATGAAAAATCAATCACTTGAGTAAATGTTTTTTATATCTACTGAAGATGGTAAATTTTGTACCTAAGAACATTTATGACTTTTAGTCTAAAACTTTGGTATCAAGTCATGGGCATGACACTTGTGTTCATAATACAGTGGCATACTTAGGTTCTACAATATAACCTTTGTTCTCGTGATTTGAAAAATGGGCTCATACGAAGAAACAGACGTATAAATGATTCTCTCTTATTCGTTCATAAGGCTTAAGCCACATATTTACACAAAAATGTTAAACATAATACTTACATGATGAAAGACTAATCTAGCCACAAATATATTTACATAGGTGTATCTTATAATATACGGTAATACCCTCTCCTCTTTGTCTTCTCTAGCTGAAGCGTGAAGGTCACAAACGCCCAATTAGTCTAATAAGATTTCAAACTTTTGCTTTTCGAGGACCTTCGTGAAAATATCTGCCAGTTGTTGTTTCGAGGAAACATGTTTAGTTACAATGGTGACATTTAGAACCACATTTCCTACCTGATGACAATCAAGCTCCACATGTTTTATTCTTTCATGAAATATCGGGTTCTTCGCTATGTGAATCACAATATGATTGTCACAAAAGAATGGAACATGTTCATGAACCACGACCCCCAAGTCCGCTAACAAAATCAATAACCACATAACCTCCTTAACTGATACTCCGCTTTTGCAGAAGAACATGTAACTACGTCCTACTTCTTCATCTTCCATGAATTAGGATATCCACCCAATTGAACAAACCACTTAGTAAGAGAACAACGCATAATGGGACAATCCACCCAATATGCATCACGCCAAGCCACAAGCTTGAGGTCTGTCCGAGCTTGTAAAAGAATACCCTAGCCTGGTATACCCTTAAGATATCGTACCATTCTAGTAGCAGCTTTCTAATGTGCATGTTTTGGTTTCCGCATAAATTAAGAAAGAACGTGGACATTAGAAATCAAATAAGGGCCAGTAACCGCCAACTAAATTAGTTTTCCAACCACACGATGATAACGTGGAGCATCGTCAAACATCGAACCATCGACTAATGCTACAAAATGGTTCTGCTCGAGAGGGAAGGTTGCCGGCTTGCAGCTAAAAAGTTCCACCTCCGAAAGAATGTCTAATTTATTTTTTCGTTAGAATAAATAGATCCTAGAAGGACTCCGAGCAAGCCCAATACCAAGAAAATATTTGGCCAGACCAAAATCCTTCATATGAAAGCACGTACTCAAATATTCCTTGAAAACCAGAATCGTATGTCTAAAACTTCCCGAAATAATCAAGTCGTCAACATAAACCATAACATGAAGTCGTACATCTCCTTTCTCCATAGTAAACAATGAATAATACGGAATTGACTAGAGAAACTCATAATCACGAAGAACACTGCTCAGCTTAGCAAACCAACAACTCGGGGCTTACCGAAAACCATATAGTGATTTTCGTAGGCGAAATACTTTCATACTATTCGAACCATGAAATCCCGGAGATAAACGCATATACACATCCTCTTCTAAATCACCATGGAGAAACACATTGTAAACATCCATTTGGTGAACTTCCCAATCCTGGGAAGCATCTACCTAAAAGAAAGATCGTATTATAGTCATCTTTGCAACCAGTGAAAGTCTCATTAAAATCAGTAACCTCTACTTGAATGTTCCCAAAAGCCACAAGACGAGCCTTGTAACTCCAAACTATCATCAGATCAAAGTTCACAGTAATCACCCACTTACTTGCAATTGCACGTTTTCCTTTTGGCAACGTCTCAATGGTCTAGGCTTGATTGGCTTCATGCACATCAATCTCTCGTCTCATGGCTTCTCGATATTCTATAATCTGTGCGACCAATGCATAAATCCGAGAAACCACATGAGTGGCTAAAGATGCAAGAAAGGCTGAGTGATTACTACATAATTTATCATAACTCACCGAAAAATATAGAGAGTGTGGTGAAGTATCCATAATCGTAATGTAGGGAGCAATAGTCTGGAGAACATAATCACATAGTTTAACTAGGAGATGTCTTGTTCGTAAGCCCCTTGCAAGATCTTCGACAGGCGGTTTCAAAATAGAGGACGACAGAACTGCTAATACATAATTATAATCTGCAACTCTCAGTCGAGATGAGGTTTTCTACGATAAAGAAGTAACCAGAGAGTGGAGTGACTCAGTTGTAGGTGACGACCAAATTTTTGTCTGAATCACATGACTTTCAACAGCTGTCGGAGCTATAGGGGTCCATGCTGTAGTCATAGGAACTTCAATTGATGCAGTAGGGGACCCGTGAAACTCATCTTCTAAATAAAAATCAAAAATGGCAAACTTAGTGGATTTGATTCGGGTGAATCATTCACATCCATAGTGGAGATAATGTAAGGAAACTTATTCTCGCAGAAGACAACATCCCGAGAAGAAAAGATTTTATCGTTGTCTATATCATACACCCTCCAACCTTTCTTGCCACACATGTAATTGATAAAGGCATAGCAGATGCTTTGAGAGGCAAACTTATCAATCATGATGAGATTGATTGTGTGCATAACATAAATAACCAAAGATATGTAAATGATGCAAGGGACGAGAGAATTTGTAAAGACGTTCAAATGGAGTTTGAGCATCCAAGAATGGTGTCGGGGTTCGATTAATCAAGTATGTTGTTGCCATTATACATTCATCCCAAAAATCGATTGGTAAAGGTGATTGGAGTCACAAAGCACACGCCACATTAAGGATATGATGATGTTTTCTCTCGCCCGACCATTATACTGTGGAGTTCCAACATAGGACATTTCATGAAGTATCCCTTTCTCACGAAAAATCGTAGACAAACACAGAAATTATGTGCCATTATCATTTCTAATAGTCTTAACTCGCGTGTCAAACTGTCTTTCGATAAGAGCTATGAAGTCTTTAAGTGTTTGTGCAACCTCTTTTTTGACCGTAAAAGATACATCCAAACACTTCTCGAATAGTAGTCGATGATCGTTAGAAAGTAACTAGCACCACAGTGAGGTGGAGTTCTATACGGTTCCCATAAATTGTAATGAACCAATTCAAATAACTCATTAGTTTTATTGAAAATTGTAGGAAAAGAACAACGAGTCTGTTTAGCACGAATACAAATCTCACAATCTTTATTCTTCAAAGAAGTAGAACAAACACTAGAAAAATTAATATCCACCAACGCCCCAAGAATAATAGCAAAACATAACTAATGTAGTCCAGATTGAGTCACAGATCTCAAAACCAACATAAACCATATAAAGCAAGCGAAAAAAGTGAAAAGCATAACGATGTTTTATGAGCCACCAGTCAGCGGTCCCTTAATTAGAGATCAAGTTGGCGGCTATGGGTTTTTAATAAACTATTATATGTTAAATATTATACTATATCATTTATATTCTATGTGTGTTTATGTGTTGGTAAATATGTATTTATTATTATATTATTATTTTTGATGACTGAGAGGTGAATGAGAGAGTGAAAGATGTGATCAAGGTAACTTAACATGACTTCTATTTATAACCCAGTAAAGTCGGTCAAGTGAAGTCAATTTAGTATAAAATAGAAAATTATTACAAATGGATAAAGATGGATAATTATCTTCTCACTTGGCATTTATCTAATACTCTCCCTTAATTATCCATCATAAATAGACTTTTGTATATTGCCTCGTTAAAAACCTTCTCATAGAAAAATCCTAAGGGGACAAAAACCATAACAACGGAAAAAGTAAAGTAATTCAATCTCTCCATAGAAAATATGAATATTCTTCTCGTCATAGATCTCGTAAATGACACATTCTAATACTATGAATATGTTTTCTGAACATTATAGTCGGAGGCGCCTTTGTGAATAGATATGCTGGATTGTCACTTGAACAAACATATCTAACCTCCACTTCTCGATTTTTTTCAAGCTCTTGAGTATAGTATAAGAACCTTGGGTGCTACGTTTTGTCACTCTTGATATCAACTTCTTTGATTTGTATAAGACATGCAACATTATCTCCGAATAAAATGATTGACTCTTTAATAGTCACTAGACCACTTTCTTCTTGTATATGTTGAGTCAGTGATCTGACCCATATGCATTCTCTGCATGTCTCATTTAGTGCAATAATTTTTGCATAGTTTGAAGAAGTTCTGACCAAAGTTTGTTTCTGAGATCTTCCCGATATCGTTGTTCCTCCGATCGCGAAAACGTATCCGATTTGTGATCGAGCTTTATGTGGATCCAACAAATATCATGCATTTGCAAAACCAACTGAACCAAATTATGGGTTTCTAGTATAAAATAACCCTAAGTTAGTCGTTCCCTGAAGATAACGAAATATATGCTTTATTCTTTTCCAATATCTGCGCATAGGGGATGAACTATATCTTGCAAGCAAATTAGTAGCAAATGATATATCTGGTTGAGTGCAATTTTCAAGATACATCAATCTACCTATAGCGCTCATATAAGGTATTTCAGGACCCAATACTTCTTCGTTATCATCACAAGGTATAAAAGGATCCTTGTCAGTATCAAACGATCTATTGGCTATTAAGGTACTCAAAGAACTCATCTTATTCATATTAAAACGTTTTAACACCCTTTTGGTGTACTTTGATTGATGCACAAATATTCCTCCAGGTGCTCTATCTTGAGCCTAAGACATAATTTTTTCTTACGAAGATATTTCATTTTGATCTCTCTTCTTTCATACGAGTTCATACATCATCAATCTCTTTTTAATTATAAATTATGTTCAGATCATCAACATATACATCAATGATCACAAATCCTGATGACGATTTCTTAATAAAGACGCAACTACATATTTTATCGTTCACATATCCCTTCTTAAACAGGTACTCGCTATGATTGTACCACATGTGTATGGATTTTTTTAATCCATAGAGTGATCATTGTAACTTGAACGAACATATCCCCTGAGATAATGTTTCTTGCATTCTTGATCCTTCAGAGATTTTCGTATAAATATCACTATCCAATAATCCATATAAATATGCAGTCACAACATCCATCATGTACATTTCTAAACTGATGGATGTCGTTAAACTCATCAAGTACTGGATGTGATTCCATCCATCACCGGGAAATAAGTCTCTTCATAATCAATTCCCGATCTTTGAGGAAAACCGAGTGTCACAAGTCGGGCTTTATATCTTGTGACCTCATTTTTCTCGTTTCTTTTTTTGCATCAAGATCCACTTGCATCCCACTAGCATTACATCTTCAGGTGTAATGACAGCTGGTTCAAAGATATTTCTTTTATTGAGGGAGAGTAATTCAGTTTTCATGGCCATTTGCCATTTCTACCAATTAG
Source organism: Anastatica hierochuntica (assembly GCA_900406275.1). Classification (NCBI taxonomy): domain Eukaryota; kingdom Viridiplantae; phylum Streptophyta; class Magnoliopsida; order Brassicales; family Brassicaceae; genus Anastatica; species Anastatica hierochuntica. Next base: position 46,109 of record OVAN01000602.1, read on the forward strand.
GCTTTTCTTGGCACTCTGATACATATTTCGGATCTAATTCATCACTTTTATTATTAATTTCCTCAAATACAGAAAATGGAAATATTCCATCAATATTCTTTATCTCCTCTCTAACCCATAATTTTCCAATATGGGTATAATTGATATAGATCTCATGTTTTTCTATGTTTTTTCCAACTTCTGCACGGATTTCACGTGTTCTTTAGGAACCTTTTCACATATTTCTTTTGGAAACTTTTCTATATGTGATTCATCTATAATACTTTGGGGGCATATTTGTTTACGTGGATCTTTTTTGATATTTTCATTTTGCTCTCCCAATTTTTTTCTTTCGAGGAATCTTATCTTTAGACCCAATGGGTCTCCCCCCTCTTTAACTGAACCCTTGGTTCGTTCACTTTGTTTACATCTATATGTTCTTCAGGAAAATTGATTCTTGATGGAACATTTGTTACAAGAACATATGATTTTGTCACCCTTTTATATCGGTAAACGCATCGGATAGCTGATTTACCATATTCAGTATATGTATAACTTTTTGAACTTCCAGCTCTTCTTTATTAGTAGAGGGATATAGGTGTACCAAAGATGGCATACACCATATAATATCTTTTGGAATCTCTTTAATTTCTCGCCCTAACTCTGGAAATTTATCTTCATAAAATTGCAATCGGCAAAACGAGCTGTAAACATATCATTAGTGCGTTGTTCAAGATACCGAAGAACACTTGATGATATATACCCCACATACATTTCCAATCTCCTTTGTGGCCCCATTTTTGTTCGTTGTGGTGGGGGCAATAGGAACGTATAAATCCTAAAACATGGAGATGAGATATATCTGGCTCTCAACCATATAATAATTGTAGTGGAGAATGTTCATGATATGCACTTGGTCTTAACTGGGCCAATATGCAACATTCAATATAGCATATCCCCTTACTGAAATTGGGAGTTTTGTTTTCAATATTAACGGTCTTGCAATTTGTTGCAACCGATTGATCAAAGACTCGACCATGCCATTTTTTGTACAAAAATAGAAAATTGGATGCTTAGCATTAATTTCCATTGACATAATTTATCATTAAAGGCTTGTAAAGTGAATTCACCAGCATTATAAAGTCTTACTTTCTTTATTAAATAATCAGAAAACTGTGCTTTCAATTTGATAATTTGGTAATGAACTTTTTGAAAGCCATATTCCTCGTGGTTAATAGACACACATGTGACCATCAACTAGATTTGTCAATCAATACTGTAAAAGTATATAAATGGCCCGCACTATGGATGAATCAGTCCACATATATCACCATGTATTTTTTCCAAAAATGTTGGTGATTTATTCCCAACTTTGGCTACTGATGACCGAGTTATCAGTTTTCCTTGAGAACAAGCATTACATAATAATTCGCCTGATTGAACAATTTTCTCGCTTTTCAGTGGATGTCTACTAGAACTTTTCACAATTGTTTGCATCATGACTGAACCAGGATGGCCAAGTCTTTCATGTCACTCTTTAAATATGCTAGTAATTTTTTAGGTTTACTGCAACATATAATTCATTCATGTTTATTCTTGTACAGTATAATCCAGTAGATAACATTGAAAGTTCTTCCAATATCAATTTTCTTTCTGATGTAATGCAAAGATACTCAATGTCATTCTTGTTCATAGTCTCTATATGATATCCGTTCTTTCGAATATCTTTAAAACTTATCAAAAATTACTGTGAGACTTAAGAGAATATTATGCCTCATTTATCTCAAATATTGTTCCCCTTGGCATTGAAATACTTACTCTTCCAGAGCTCATTATAGTCTTTGCATTACCAGATAAGGTATTCACGCTTTCGGCGGAATACTTTATTTTGATAATGGAGAAATATTTTTCAACTTTAAATATTGTGTGCGTTATCGCTGCCAAACATATTTTTCCTTCCTGAGTCTCAACTTTTGGCATCTTCTGGTGTCAAAATATAAAGCATGTATTAATAAACTAATATAAAAACTTACACAAAGGTTACTTTTTACTATATTAAAATTATTTTACAAAACATTTATTTTGTAAATCATATTTCAAAAACTTATTATACATTCCACCAAAACATATTTTTTCTAGAAAAACTTGTTATCAAGTTGTACTGCTCTTATTCATTTCTTTTCAGCTAATCCTTCAGGATTAGCGAGACAGTCTGCGACATCAAGATGATTATTGTCACTCAAGCCTCCAAAAGAAGGTCCAGATTCATCAAAGAGAAGGTTTGTTTCAACATTCTTCTCTTTGGTCTTGAATGACTCTTGGTATCGATCAGCTACATGTTTTGGGGTGAAACAAGTACGAACTCAGTGCCCTTTTCTGCTGCATATATAACAAGCATGCTCTTTTCTTATTTCACGACCAACTTCACTTTCTGGAAGTTTCTTATTCACATTTCAAGCCTTAAAATTTTTGGCATGGACTTCTCTTCCATTGCCCCGTCCACCACTTGGTCCATGACCATGACCGTGGCCTCTGCTGCATCCATGTCCACGTCCACGTCCTCTCTAGTTATTATAATTGGATGATGCAACATTCACTTCAGGGAATGATGTTGAACATGTTGCACGTAATTGATGGTTTATTATTATGAGTTCATTTTTCTGTTATGCAACAAGCAGAACATGCATTAGCTCTGAATATTTGGTGAATCCTCTTGTCCGGTATTGCTCTTGCAAGATTACATTTTCAGGATGAAATGTTTGGAGGTTTTTTCAAGAATGTTGAATCTTTAACACTCTTACCACATAACACCATCCTGGATACAATTCCAAATAACGCGGAGTTATACTCGCCCACGCTTTTATAATCTTGAAACCGGAGATTCAACCAATAATGTCTGGCTTTTGGTAAGATCACATATTTTTGGTGATCAAACCTATTTTTTAAAGATTGTCGAAGATTTGCAGGATCTCCTCTTATTATATATTCATCTTTTAAACCATCATGTAAATGGTAACGGAGAAATATCATGATTTTCGTCTTTTTTCTCATTTGATGTCATTTTCGTACTATCAATAGTTTCAAGAAGCCCATTTGCTTCTAACCATGTTTTTACACCTACTATTCATGTCATGTAATTTTTTCTCAGAAATATCAAGGGCAATAATTTCGAGCTTTGCAAATTTGACATGATAACTGTAAAATTAATTTACAAATTATTTTAATTTTTAAAAAATTAATTTAAAAATTATTTTAATTTTTTTGTTTTAAATGAAAATAATAAAATTTTAAGAATCACATATCATAATAATAACATAAAACTAAAATTAGATTTGCGCAACGATCTAGTCATGTTGTGCACGACAGCATAACCGTCCTTGTTTTGGTATATATCGGATACAGAGATGTTCGTGTTTATAACATGTTAAATATTATATTATATTATTCATATTCTATGTGTATTTATGTGTTGGAAAATATGTATTTATTATTATTTTGGTGATTAAGAGGTCTACGAGAGAGTGAAAGATGTGATCAAATGTGAGTCTTATTAACTTAGTAAAGTAGGTTTAGTATAAAATAGAAAACTATTACAAATGAACATGAATGTATAATTATCTACTCATTTGGCATCTATCTAACATTAGAGTTTGACCTGCACGATCGGACGGGTGTTTTTTTAGTTTTTGTTTATTTATTTTATGATTGATCATGTTTAGATTTTTCGAGTGTCGGGTTTGGTATTTTCGGTTGTTTCGAGTTCGGATTTAGGTTTAGAATTTTTAGATTTTTCAGTTATTTCAAAGTTTTGGTTCAAATTTAGTTGTGGGATTTCGGTTTTTCGAGTATCCATACGGGTTCGGGTACAGATTCAGTTTGAATAATATTTGATATCCGATATATTGTGAAACAAAATCCATTAAGATATTTCTTTATTAAAAATGGTTAAATTTATACTTTTATAGTTTATATAAGTTATTTTTAAAAGTTGTACTTGTATAACTATATTTTTTAATGTCTTCAAGAATCTTTTTGATTTGTAAAAGAGTAGTTAGAATTAATATCATCCTCTAACTATTAATTGAGAAGTAGTTTAAGTGATTGTTGTTTACTTGTCAATTTTGTAGACACTTTTTATTTAATTGTTATAATTCTATTGGTTACTACTTTTTAATATTTTCGCTTAAATTTTTTCCATCACTTTAATGGGCCATCATTTCATCAGCCATTATTTTTGAAAATTTTATTTCATCGCTTTTGCTGGTTTTTTATTAAATAAATGATTGGCTTTATATTAATTTCTTTACTTTCGAAGTTGAAATTATTTCAAATTTTTATACTTGCTAAGTTCTGGAATTTGAAATTCCCCATATATTAATTGAGAAGTGGTTTAAATGAATTATGTTTATATGTCAACTTGTTAGAGTCTTAACATTAAATTGTTATAATTCATTGGTCCAAAGTTTCTAATATTTTCTAACCAAACCAATATCATCAAAAAAAAAATCTTTTACAAGAATAATGCTTTACATTTTAAAAGAATTAATTTATTAACTTAACCACCATAATACAATAGTTTTTCTCTCATCCAAAAGTTGTGTATTAACAAATGTCATCAAAACGAAAACTCTAAATTATTCACAAAAGCAATTAAACTCGACGTTTTTTCAAAAAGAAAATTTATTAACTCAACCACCGGTAGACTAATATATTTTTTCTTATCTAAACCTAAAAACATAATACCCAAATGATTTATCACCTAAAATAAGAAACAATAACAAATTACATCAATGACAAGAACTATTAACATATTTACGTCAATTTTTATACTCGAAAATTTTGATAATATCTAAATAAATAATTTATAGCATCTAAACAAAATATCAAAAATTTAAATTTGATTATTAGTAAGTAATAATATATTTCACTATCAAAATACAAAATAATTTACACTATATAAATATATTTTATATTTTCTCCCCGCATAAAATGCGGAAGGTCATCTAGTTTCTTTTAATTTAAAAGATACATTAGCTACATTGATTTCTAGAATAAATTCAATTTTAAAAATTACGTATGAAAAAAGTTGTTATACAACTTCTGTGAATTGTGACTAGTTCAATTTTCAAGATCAGATCGGTTGGGTTTATCAGGTTAGTCATTCCCACTTCCATGTGCGTAATAATATTATAAATCTAAAAATGAAATTGAATCTGAAAACCTCTGGCATAATTTTCTTAAAACGCTATCTATTCACCTCAACATATGCTGAAATATATATATATATATATATATATATATATATATCGTCCAAATAGTCTCTATGTCTATATATGAAATGCAAAACAGGCATGACGTAAAAAAAAAAGAAATACAAAACAGGCAGAAACGTAATAATATTCAATACATAGTTATTGTCGTCAATAATATAGAGATATCCCATAATATAGAGATATCCCTTGACGACAAGAAAAGAGATATCGCTTAAAAATCATCTGTATACCCTTCCGCGGGAAAGTAGAGAATCAGCGGTGGAGGAAGAATATGACATTTCTAATTCACTAAATCCCAACGACATACCACTCCCAGAAAAGTCTAACGGTGACAATTCTGGTAATATTGCATCTCCTCTTAGATAGTTTAGCACTTGCCTCATACTTGGTCTACCCCGAGGGTCAGAACGAGAGCACAAGAGACCTAGCTTCATAACCATTTCCACCTCATGTTCCTCATTCTCGGAACTCAATTTCGGATCTTTAGCAGCCAAGATGTTCCCGTTGTTCCATAACGCAAAAACCCAATCCACGAGCAAGAACCCCTCACTGCTATCCTTGTGCATCTCGATAGGACGCCTACCGCATGCCACTTCTAGTAAGAAGACACCAAATGCGAAAACATCTGTAGCGGTCGTGGCACGTCCTGTCCAAGTGTGCTCAGGAGCTAAATAGCCCAACGTTCCAACGAGGTGTGTTGTCTGTGGATCAGACCCGTGATCGTACAACCGGGCCAAACCGAAATCTCCTAGTCTCCCATTTAGCTCTTCATCTAACAAGACGTTGCCTGCCTTAACATCGCGGTGAATCACCATTTGCTCCCATTCCTCGTGGAGGTAAAATAAGCCGGAGGCAACGCCTAGAATGATTTTAAACCTCTGTTTCCAATCAAGTGTTACCTTTGGATTGTTGTACAAGTATCTGTCTAGGCTTCCGTTCGGCATATAGCTGTACACCAGAAGAAGTTCGCGTTTCCGGCGACAATATCCCAAGAGAGGGACTATATTCCGGTGACTCATCCGACCAATGCTCACGATCTCCGACACAAATTCTTTCAGCCCTTGTCGGGACTCGTGCGAGACTCTTTTCACGGCAATCTCCAAGTTAGTTTCTAGCATCACACCTTTGTAAACCCTCCCGAACCCGCCAGATCCGAGAAGATTCTTTTCCTTGAACCCATTGGTTGCGTCGTACAAATCCTTGTACCTGAAGCGGGTCTTCCCGAACTCTGTTTCCCAATCTTCAAGCTCCTCTGCGAATTTCCTTCTTCTCTTCACAATGAAACGGACGAGGCCGATGAAGGCAATCAGCACAAAGATGCAAATCAACGGTATCCCAACCTTGACAAAGTCGGAGATTCTCTTGCGTTGGAACCTAGGAAGCTTCGGAAGTTTGGACAGAGCCAACGGTGGAGCCTCCCCTTTCAACCTGAAACTCCACCCGAGAATGTAATGTTCTGATAGAAGAGCACCTGTCCCAGACGAGAAACCCACGAACATATCTTGGAGAATAACCGAAGAAAGATCTCTGACAGTCGAAACAAGCGGCTTTCTAGGTTTATCCTCGTTGAACGGAGCCATAGTCACATCGATTCTATGCGTACCTCCATCGTAATCGACCCAAACCTGCATTGGCTTACGGCTGATCAAAGTAAGGTTCTTAAAGTAGCCTTTCTTGTCCCAAAACCCAGCTGGTGAACTTGTCTCCGACTTCAAACTATTGATATTGATCCCCACATGATTGCCGTTGGTATCATTGAAATCTTTAGTAACGATAGTATCTAGTTCGACAGCGAAGATATGATTCGTGTCCTTGCCGTTGTTTGTGAAGTTAAAGAGACCCATGTATTGGCTTGAGTCTCCGAAAGGGAGGCTTGCATTAGGAGCGATGAAGAAGGCGAGGCCAGGGCCGCTAACTGAAGGCATGTGAGAGTAAATAGCGAAGACGAAGGTTGTGGAGAAGGAAGAAACGGCGCCGTTTGGAGAATCTTTGAACCTGATGGGTTTGGGGTAGAAGGCGTGGCCGGTTTTTTCTGCGGTCGTGTTGGTTAGCTTCAAGAGACCGTTGGGTGTGATGGTTGTGATCCCTTGGATGGATATGTTAGTGAGTGATGACTGAAAGCCATTGTAAGTGAAGTTGAGAATTTCGGAAGAGGACTTAAGAGATTGGAAGAAGAGGCTGACGAAGAAGATGGTTAAGAGCTTAAAGAACATGGCTTCCTCTTTCCTTCTTCTCGGTGTTTTGTGGAAGAAAGGAAGACAATTAATAGTATACGATAGTGGAAATGTACCTAAATTTTCTTGGTAGGCTAGTGATTGAGAAATTAAATTAAGGAAATCACACCGCGTAAATACAAGTGGTCACCAAATTAATATAGTTTTACTCACCTACTCTGCAATCATCGAGAATCTCGAATCTCGAGATAAGTAATATGAGTACTCTGTTATCTTATTGGTTATTTATTTACAATCATAATTGTGATAAGTACATCTAAAGGTCACATGCTCTTAGTTGTTTTACTGGTTATTTATTGGTTTAAGTGCATCATCAACTCTATTTTATTTTTTCACTCTAAATATCAAATTGAAGTAAATTCTACTTTAATTTCATTCTATTTTCAACTCCAAAATAAAGTGATGACTAAGTAGAGTAATTTAACCCATTATTTTATTTTAGAGTTGAAAATTTTATTTATAAAATGGTCTTAAAATTTTGGATGTTTTTGCTTTATACTTAAATAATATTTAGAATGATACAATAACATGAAAAAATTATGATATTTTATAAGAGGTAATTTTACATAAAATATGCATAAACTAATACAATAACAAATATAAAAATTAAAATTTATAATATAAAATAAATATCGCATAAAAAACTAGCACTTCAGTAATCCGACAAATCTCTTCCGGATCCACCAAAATTGAAATATTGTCCAACCATAGTATACGAAATATGAGTTTGTCACTACAAGAAAACAGACCATTTGCAACCACAGAAATAGTCCTAAAATAGTCGCAAACGCTTAGTTAAGACTATGTTGCGACTACATTATTTAGACGCTAAAATTTGGTCGCAAAAAAGTTTTAGTCGCAAAATAGTTGTTGATTTGCGACTATTTTAAGACTACTTATATTGTCGTTTATTTGCGACTGTTTAACGTCTAGTTATAGTTGTCGTAATTTTGTGATCAATTTCAAAAAAATGTCTGTAGACGCAATTTTCCGACTAATTTGTTACTACCTTATGTGGTCATAGATTAACGACAATTTTCTGATTATCTTGCAGTCGTATATTAGCTACTAATTAATGACTTATATGTTAGATGTAAATTAGCTTCTTAGGGCATCTCCATCCATGATACCATGGATGGAGTCCTTAGGTCTTTTT
>OVAN01000603.1:0-54711 GCA_900406275.1 Anastatica hierochuntica
ATTGTGTTGATTTATAATTTTGATAATGAGTATGTGAAAAGAATATTGGAACATTTTAATATGTTTGTTAGAATATGTAAATGAGTAATTAGAGTTATATTATATATTAATTTATTAGATACATTTAATAAAATTTCTAAAACATGTTCACTTTAAAANACACATGAAAAGGTTTATATCTTCCCTTTTAATAAGATAGACTAGATTATGGATTCGCACTTTACACATGATTATTTATTTATTCTGGATTCGCATGCTTACGACATGAATAATAACTAGTGTGCGATTACTCTTCTTCTTCAAAACCCTAGCTGCAAACTTCGTTTTTTCTTCATCTTCGATTTAGGGACCGATAACTTGTGGCTCCTAAAACACCGTCACCGTTCCTTTAGCGTTTCTTCTGCTTTTCCTTTTCTTATTATCTTTCGTTTTTATGATTTGCATCGAATCTGTTTTGGTATTTTGGATTTGGTGGATTTTGGTATTATCTATATGATTTTTTTTTCTGCCGGACCAGAAGATCAACGGATGTTGCCGAATTAGAAGATTGACGAGTGTTACCGAATTAGAAGATAGACGGGATGTTGCCGGATTGGAAGGTCGACGGTTTGACTAAGCTCTTAGAGACGTATCAACAACTTCAACCCGCTTTTCACGATAAACTTCTATGTTGGATCATACCGTTTCAGGATTCTACTAAATGATTTGCAAGGGATTAAGAAGACTCATTATTACTGGATTAGTCATGTTTCTGGCGACGAGTTTCCTTCACGTTCAAACTGTGTTTTACTCAAGCTACTACTATGGATAAAAGGAGAGCAAACCGTGTGAAGTAAAATTAACTTTGGACAGAACTGTCATCAATGTATCATGGAGAAAACCATCCAAGGATAGGATAGGTAAGATCGTTGTTATCCATCATGTGCATCACTGTCTTCTTTTTCGTTATGTAATTTACACGTATGTATCTAGTTCAATATCAATAAAATCCAAACGTTAAAAAAAGAGATTCTGGATTCGCACTTTACACATGATTATTTATTTTTCAAAAATATATTAAATTTCTAACAGTTAAATATTTGTATTTTTTATTGCTTTAATAGGGAATTTTTATTTTTTTAATAAAATTCATAGTGCTTAATATTAAATTAAATTTGAACTATGATCGAATAATTAAAATGTAGATGTAGTTGTATGTTTAATAATTTTTCATTTTTATTATAAGAAATAATTTAATATTTAAATTTAGTAAATAATAGTGTATATATATACATACACACACATATATATATATATGTGTGTGTGTGTGTGTGTGTGTCACTCATACCTTCATTCTAGAATTAAACGTTATAATTTGATTGGTTTTTGAGATCAACATTTTCTTTTATTTTTGATTTACTTAATTCGATCAAATTAAAGAATAGTAAACTACGAGCCAATTAGTTTCTATTGTCAAACATCCTTACTAATGATAAATTAAAATCCAAAAATTTAATGTTCTTTTTATTAGGACATATTAAAAAGTAAAAATTGTAAGTTAAAATTGTTTATATGATCATATAAAAAAGACATTATACATTTTTGATTAGTTAAATTATATGTTAAATTTTTTATTATATCATATTAAAATCAAAAATATATATCATATGAAATTCGAAAATGTAATAGACAATATCTTTGCCGAGACTCATTTGGTCCAGTGGCAAAAGCCTTGGTGCTGAGTACTCAGGCATCTGGAGTTTGACTCCACCAAGTCGCGATGCCCCGCGTCGTAGGATTTGGCTATGGATCGGGCCTTGTAGATCCACCCGTGTCAAAAAAAAGACAATATCTTTAAAAATTGTAATAAATTTATTCATTTTTAATTGTCAATTAGATGTTATAATAAATTTTTGACAAACCTTTAAACATTATAAAAAAAGACTAAACAATTTTTTTTATGAGTGTTATGTATGTGTGTGTGTGTATATATATATATATATATAAGATATATTAATGTTTAGACCAATTTAACATATTTAAATTTATTATATATTATTTTTCTTTAGGTTTATATATTTTTAATTGGATTGATAGACTAAAACAAATATTTTTAATTGGATTTTCGATTAAACTAAAGTAACTTGCTATGAGATCCACATATTTCGTGACATGTTTGGCGTCAATGTTCTTTATCTTGTATAACGCTCGAGGCTATTTTAGTCGACCAAAAGGTATTTTTTATGTCTATATTTTAAAAGTGTTATATATAAATTTTTAAAATATCTACTAATTTTATGAATTAGGGAAATCAAGAATGGTATATACTCAAAATCAACATTTTGAAGATGATTAAGGTATTAATAAAGATTTTTTTACGCTTTCATCTTCTTCTTTTTTTAGCGGTCCTTTTCTTTAATTGGTTTCATGAAAGTCCACTCTAATCACATCTTTGTGCTTTGTGTTTTGAAAGTTTCAAACAACTCGATTCATCAAAGTAGTTTCATGGCGAAAGAAGATGACTTTAAGAGATCATTCATCACTTTCTGCATTCCGTAACAAAGGAAACGACTGAAGCCAAGATAAAAGAACATAAAAACCGAGCTTTCTTTGTTTTCTTTTACAACACCACAATTTTAATGTTTGTATGTACGTAGTGTTGTTAGGACTTGATGATTGCTATTTTTTGTATTATTCAAATAAGATTACACAGAATTTTGATCATTAAGAACAAAACAATATATCATAGTTTTTTTTTTCTTTCTTTGTTATAAAACAAAGATTTTTTTTGGAGTGAGCTTCGTTATGCAATGATGGCATATGTAAGAAGAATATTGTTTATGTTCTATTGATCATAACCAATAGATACACTAATGTGGAAATAACAAAAAGTTTACATCTTAGTAGTAAAGAAACATTTAAATGATTATATTAATATTAGCGCAAAAGAATAAATCGAGTAATTATTTTATCAAAAAATTGGGAATTATGTATTCTTCATCAATTTGATGTAATGTATACATCCTTTAGATTCTATTGAATCGTGAGGATGATAGATTATTAAATGTTTTTAGTCATGTTAAAGCTAAATACTATCAAAATTTAAAATAATATATGTATAATAGGAGGATAGATTATTACACCGTTTAAATAAAAAGTAAAAACTATATTAATTTTTAATAGGAAGGTAGATTTTTTGCATAATTTAATTAAATAAAAAATATTAATTTTCTATAATTATAAAATATTTAAATTTATATCTAGAAAACATTAAATGACCGACTTTAATGTATCCTAATATTGCAAATACTTTAAAGCAGTCAATATGTGTATAAGATTGAATTTAAAGTGACCAATATGTATATAAGATAAATACATTTAATAGAAATTGAGTTTTTAATGGAAAGAAAATCTTATCACAAATCCCCTTTTGCTCGCAAACAGTAAATCCCTAAGAAGAAAAAACAGCGATCCCGTTCTCGTTTGCCGGCGGCTAAGCCATAGCCGTTGACATTTTTCGTTTCCGTTGTCGGCTTTTATGTTTCCTCTCTCTTTGGCCTTTAACGTTTTCGAGTTTCTTCACAACTATGTCTGCCTCGTGGGATTCGATCGTCTTTGATTCCTCTGTGGTTCCTCTTTGTTATCGTAGATGCCAGAGGGGGGGGGGGGGAGTTTCTTCACCGTTAAAGCGTTTGAAGAGTGAGGTTTTTAGTAGGGATAGGTTTTTGGACCTAGATTTTAAGCTTTTAAGGTTCTATTCAAGTTATGTTTTCTCAGGTATGGGTTAAGAACGAAGGAAGTCTTTAGGCAGGGATAATTACTTAGGAGGTGATCTTTTAGTGATCTTTGGTAGCAAGCTTTGGAGTGTAGGTTGATTGGTGTTGTGTAGTGTCAGTTAGTGGCTATTGGTTGTCCATGATGCGGCTCGGACCTATCTTCTTCGTCATCCAGTTTGTCTCCGGTTGGGGGTGTTTTGGTGTTTGTACTATTTAGGAGGTTAGCGGATCGTGAGTGAGGTGTGCTCGTCCTACTAGCTAGGATCGATGGTTTGTTTCCGGATCCTCAGTAAGGACGTGAGCAGCGCATCTTGCCGCAGGTCGTTGAATGTCAAAGTGGTGTTATTATTTGCAGAGCTATCTTCGGCGATCTGGGTTGGTTATTTCGTTTGCGTTTCTCGTGGCTCCTTCCTGTATGTGAGCAATGTAATGAGTTCGGTGCGTTTGACCTTCCCCAATAATTTCGGCTTGAGTTGCTCAACTCCATTTCTCTTCCGATCGACTCCGTTTTCTTCCTAATTAATATTTATCTTGGAATTGACCATTTTAGCTCATCTCTTTTGTGTATTTGTCCTTTGGTTTGTGTTGTGTACGGTTGCTTGAATCGTTTCGAGTTTATGGCTCCGAGGATATCTCTTAAATCCGCCGGCTTTTGGCTCCGGAAAGACTTAAATCCCTTTGTCGGCTTTGTATGTTATCATGTTTATGTTTAATAAAAATCTTAGATGGAAAAAATGGAAAGCAAATCATACTCGAAATTTTGTTAAATTTGATATACTAAATATAGCAACCAATAGAGTTCTTTAAATATATAACAAATTCAACTATTATTCTAAATATGGAATAATGTCCATCTTCACTCTATTTTAAAGTTGCAAACTTCATCAATTTAAAGTAAAAGGGAAGATAACACAAAGAGACACTTCTAAAACTTAAATTACATCAATAGACACTTTATGACTCTTAGAGACTTTTTAAATCATCAATTACTTTAATACCCTCAACTACCATCTCTCTTTTTTCTTCATTTTTCTTTTGTCAAGAATTTATGTTTTTTTTCTTCTTTCTTCTCTCATATTCCCTATTTAATTTTATATTTCTTTATTTTTATTTCAATTAACAATCTCTCTTTTTTTTTACTTGAACTTTATTTAAGATTTTATGATATACCAATTTCGCGTGTTTAGAATTCGATGTTACTATTTGTGGTTTTAATTATGATGACAAAAATTTAAAATCGAGAAGGAATAATGTGTATGTGTTCGACATAGGATATACTAGGTCTGGTGGACGATTTTGCGTAAAAACTGTGACGGACAATGTATAGTGGACAAGGTTTCCGAATAAAATATAAATGGACATGTTGTTGTGGATGAGTTTATGGATGACAAATCTATGAAATCTCATCCAATTATATATGTTCAAGTGGATACGAAAACATGGACATGTATTTAACCACCACTGCCCACAAGAACTTGTTTACGTAATTTTATATTCATATTTTCAGTGTCAAAAGTAATATTGTCCACAAAAATATGTCCATGCATGTTTTAGAAAACCAATGAAAACTATCAAATACGTAAAATAAAGTTGTTGTTAACGTTTCTATGATAAAAGTTATCTAGAAAAATACGTCCACGCGCATTCTGTCGTAATTTAACAACGTAATTGTGTCAACGATCAGTGATACATAATTGACTCCATGCAAATTTGTCCACAGATCTGTTGTCCACAAGGGTAAAATGGTATTAAAGAAAAATGAACAGTAAAAAAAGTGCCTAAAAGTAAGGAAGTGCGTATTGGTGTAATAACTTTTACAAAAGTGCCTTTCCATGTTATTTTCTCAAAGTGAAATTTAGATTGTGGATAAACTCATTTGTTTCTATTAGGGTAAAATCCAAGTCCCACATCGGATATATTAGACGAGAAAGTCTAATATATAAATAAAGTCCAACCCCTACTTTGTGTGAGGCCTTTTGGGAGTAAAAGCCGAAAAGTAAATCCGTGAGGGCTTTGCCAGTTTGGCCCGGAGCAGAAAATATCACACTAAGAGGATGGATTGGACGGACATCTGACCCAGGAGAGGCATCTAGTCCCAGTTAGGCGTCCGATCCGTCATAACAAATTGGTATTAGAGCCAAGGTTTCGTGGTCCTTGGTTTGATCGGAGGATTGTTAGGGTACAATCCAAATCCCACATCGGATATATATAGAGTCCAACCCCTACACAGTTTGAGGCCTTTTGAGAGTAAAAGCCCAAAAGTAAATCCGTGAGGACTTTGCCAATTTGGCTCAGAACGGACAATATCACACTAAGGAGAGGGATTGAACAAGTTTATGATAGACATCTGGCCCAAAAGAGACATTTGATCTTAGTGGGGCGTCCGATCCGTCATAACCATTTCTTATATTTTTTAGAATCTCATCCAACTTGTGAGAGATATTTGTCCCCATATGTCATTGGTCCATCTCATATTGAAAACGTGCATCTAGTAAGACAACGTTTTTCGTTCTTATATGTACAATTAAAAAATTCTCATAGTATATAAATTTTACTCCTTCATAAACTTATATTACATAATTTAGCCCATTTAGTTTCCATTAAAAAATAAATGTATGATCTCAAATCACACCCATTGAACCCGCTGATTCGCTACGCTCGCTTGTGTTTATATTTTTTTTGGTTCATTATTTAGGTCCGTTCGTGGTTGTTGTTATTTTCTCGCTATGCTTTTTTTGTTTTATTTTTCAATATAGAATTGTAATGTTTTTTTTGTAGGTCAACGTAGTCGCACTTTGTTTTGGTTTAAATTTTGTAAAGTTGGTATCAAAGGTAAGGGAGACGTTTTAAATACTTTGGTACTTTTTAATTGTTTGGGAATAACCAAAAGAAATTGTACGGAAATTCGGGGAAATACTAAACAACGCGAATGGTAAATTGGGGAAGAAAATAATTTATATTATTGTGGGATCCTTTTTCTGCGCATATCTTCTTCTCTTCAAGTATGTTTTGTACGGATTATGTGTTCCAAGTTTGAGTTTCTCTGTCTCGTAATCTGTACACGATAGTGCATGCTGTTTAGTTTTAGATATAGTAGTTGTTTGTTTTGTTTTCTTTTTGAGCATGTACTGTTTTTTTTTTACCTCACGTTACGAAGCAAATCTTACTCCTCTTCTCCTGTGCACCTTGCACTGCATGTTATGTTATTTTCCCCCTTAATGTAGTATATATTGAATTATGTAGAACAATTTACCTTATCTTGTTGGTAGTCCGTTATAAATTTCTTTGTAGACGATATTCCGCACGGTTTCTGCAAGTTCTTCTTCTGCTTGTAAGATGCGTAGACCTTGGGGAGTAGTGATTCTTGAGAGAGCTACATATAGTTGGCCATGACTGAAGACCGGCTTGGGCAGATATAACGGTACTCGCTTTAAGGTTTGTCCTTGGCTCTTGTTTATGGTCATTGCATAGCAAATTCTGATTGGGAATTTTCGTCTACAGAGTGTGAACGGGTGATTCGTTTGACTTGGGGATAGAGTAATCCTTGGTATTAGGATCTTCTTACCGGAGTTTGTTCCAGTGATTATTTGGCCTTCGATGACCCTCTCGCCTAGTTGTGTGATAGTTAGCCTTGTGCCGTTACATAGTCCCTCTCTTTGGTTGATGTTTCGTAGAAGCATAATTGGGGCGCCTATTTTAAGCCTCAGCTTATGTTTTGGTAGTCCAGGAAACTCTAGGGAGTTAAGATATTCAGTAGGATACATTGCACCATAATCTTTACCAATTGTTTCGGCTTTTTCGTGGCTTTCGGCGTTTAGGTATTCTTTAAGTTCGCTGTCAACTTGATTGAGCATGTAGTCGTTGATCTCGTCAACAGTTTCATTCCTCGGAGTTAATATAGCATGCTCTGTGAATTGTTGCCTACTCTCTTCTGATGAGCTGTTTGATGAAAACGAAGCAGCCGCTAATTTCTCGAAATGGTTCCCACTGTTTTCCATGAAGAAAGTTTGTGGAACAGAGATCATTTCCCCATCTTTAACGGGCATTGCCGGTGATTCCTCATTTAGTGGGGCGATACCGTCTCCAACACTAAGTAACAATGAAGCAAAACTTGTTTCCGATTGGTGTAGCCTCAGATTTTTTTCTAGCATTAGCAGTTCATAGTGAGCCCACAAATATGATTGGTTAATAGATGCCAACACTGTATCTGCTCGTGTTCCTTGTGGTATGACCGGTAAAATTTGCCGTAAGTCGCCTCCTAGTAGTACAGTTTTACCGCCGAATGGTTTATCGTTCGCTAATAAATATGATTCTGAAAGTATGTCTCTGAGTGTTCGATCAAGGGCCTCGAAGGCGTGTTTGTGCGCCATAGGTGCTTCATCCCAAATTATGAGTTATGTTTTTCCTAGTAGTTGTGCCAACATTGTCCCTCTTTTGATTTCGCACATAGAAACTTCAGTGAGATTGAGTGGGATTTTAAACCTGAAATGTGCTGTGCGACCTCCTGGCAAGAGTAATGCTGCAATGCCTGAGGAAGCTACAAGAAGAACAACTTTGTCTAGTGATCGTAACGTTGATATTAACGTGCGGTAGACATATGTTTTCCCTGTTCCGCCTGGGCCATAGAGGAAGAAAAGCTTCCCGTGCCTGTTATTGACTGAGTCCATGGCAACTTCATATGCAGTTCTCTGCTCTTTGTTAAGGGTGTTAAATAACGTTTCGTGGGTTTTCTTCTCTTCTGCAGTGTTGAACTGTAGCTCTTGAGTCCACAAACTGTTTTTCAGGTCTTTTAAGATGTTTGGTCTTGGGGAAGGCATCGTTGTGAAGTCCGTGAGCGACTTGTCATGTAAGTGCAACAATTTCTCCACTTCTATCAAAGTATATTCTCGCAAATCCTCTTCAGGCAGCTCAAGTTGTTGAAACCAAAAAGTCTTGCGTTTCCTGTGTAGAATGTCTTCCGATAACATTTTCTAGAAATGTTCCCATAGTTTCTCCGGCTCTACCACTTTGCAGTATATTAGGATGATCACAAAGAGGCTGCGTAGTTGGTATGGTGTTGCCCAATGGTTTGCTTCGTCCATTGCATGAAACCATTCTTTGTCATTATCTAACAACCCTCTAGCTATGCATGCCTCCTTAAATGTCTCTATCTTCTCACCATTCACGGTAAGGATATCATCATAGGATGTGGGTCCTACAACGACGTTCAATAATATTCGAAGATAGTATAACTCCCCTGAAGCTGGGTGGATGTTGACAATTCTTCTGATAGAATGACCACGTTCCCGTTTATGCCTCATTTTGGCGTCTGAATCCCAAACATATAAAAGGAGGATCTCGATGTATGTTAATCGTCTTGCTTCAGGGTCTTTCTCGTTAAGCTCCAACCAGGCGGTGAATATTGTTACATCAATACCGGCTTTTTGAATGACTCGTGCGAGGTCATTTGTGTCTTTGTATGTGATTGAATGTTGGTTTGGCAAGTGGATAATCAGCTTCTGAACTGCCGATTTTCTTTTATGGATATGGAAACCCAAAATCCTCCACATAGCTTCAGGTGCAAATATGTAACGACAATCTAGATATTCTTGTATCTCATTGCAATTGCGCCCTGCATTTGTTTTTTCTTCTTGATCCTCTGATTGGATCTTCCCTTTCTCTATCAAAATTGTGGCTTTGTCTACCCCTTTCGTGATGTACTTGAAGAGGTACTTGATCGCGTTTGTTGTGTTACACCATTCGATGTTAATATGGGCCTTGTATTTCTTCAGGATCGCAAGATTATGGGGGATAACGAAACGATTGTCCAACTTTATCCCTCCTTTTAAGGCCACATTTTGTTCGTCGGGTCGCCGACGGTATATGAGATATCCGTTTTTGTCGATTGTTGTTTCTGGCGTAAATTGGCGGGGGTATTTCTTCGTGCATACTTTTTTCTCCATGCAAGGTGAGTTGGGCCTAAGTACTCCGCATGGCCCATGGATCATGTGTTTCTGCACAAGCTCAAATCTTTGTGGGTCTTCGTCTTTTTTGGGCATCTCGGCAGAGACAATTTGGTTAATTTTCTCAGCGGTGGGATTTTTGGGAGCTTTATCGAGCCACATTAGTATATGGGCATGAGGTAGACCCCGTTTTTGGAATTCAATTGTGTGTAAAGCTGCATAAGTAAATTATGTGATTAGTTCTGGTAAACACATTGGAAAAGTTTGTGATCATTAAAATGCTTACCAGCAATGTTTGGGTTGAAGAAAGTTCCCTGGTCTAGATCTCGAAGGAGCTCGTCTAGTTTCATTTTGAACACGCGACTCTCTATGTCAGGTCGTTCGTTTCCTGCTGACCTACCATACGTTGCTAGATGGTCCTTGATTTCAGTCCAATAAGGGTTTGCCGTCATAGTGATGAATAAAGTTGGGTTACCGTATGCGCGACATATGGCCATTGCGTCGTGGTATTTTTCAATCATGTACCTCGGTCCAACGGTGAAACTGGATGGAAGGATTATTATAGCTCCGTGCTTCTTTGCTTCAGTATCTCCTTTACTCACGGCGTCGAATACATTGTTGTATAGATCTGCTCTTAATTGTGCTTGATTATTTAAAGCCCAACGCAGCCTTTCTTGCTCGATTACGGTGTAGACATCGATAACATATTGGTGGAATAAAAGTCCTGCCATGATAGCGTTAAACCTTCATTTAGACGGGTTTGGAATTGGTAGGCATAAAATTCGCGGATGCTAATGAACTTCCTTTTCCTCTCTCCCACTTGAGTGGTGGCATGGGGATCTCAGTGTGGTATCCGTATTCTCCATATGGGAATAGTAGAGGGTATTGCAAGCTCATGAATAGGGGATGATCATCTCTGATCTGTTGCAAATTAGAGGATTGTAGCTCGATTATTACATCTTTGTAACCAACAGTAGCAGACAAATCACCCAAAATTAGTCCGGCAACTTCCCCGACTTTTGGTAGATCATATGTCTTCCCTTTTGCCTTTTGCCTTTTGCCCAACTAATCTTATCGTAAGATCTTGGATATCATTCGTTTCGAACCGATCTCTAGCTTTACGAAAAAATTTACATAGGCAGTTGTGTTCGTCTAACATCTGTATTAGCCCTTCTACTATTTCTTCACATATTTTCCCTCCGGATGTTCTTTTGGACATCGTGTTTATGCGATTACGCACCTCGTTTTGGGTGTCTACAATTAACATTTGTAGAAACTTTGGAGGCTAGCCTGGAGTTGGAAGTAACGATCCAATGCGATGGTAATTCTGGTCATGTATCCTATAGCATGGTGGTCCATTCCCTGTTGAGACTGAGTGGTCTATTTTTGCTCCTACGAATGTCATCGCCAGCATAGCATTGTAGATACGCTGAAGAGATCGGAACGCTGAATTTGTTCTCATAAGCTCTTCTAGGTAAGGTGGCGGTTGTCTTAGGGGGGAAGCTTCACACGTCCTTGTTGACAACATATTGTGAATAGTGGCATCCCTCTTCTACTATCCTCTGTTGTTCTTCCAGAATACCAGGCGGATGCGTTACAATAGGCGCATTGGAGGATTGGGTTCTCCTTTTGCATTTTCTCTGTTAGATTTAATAGTAATTGTGACATTTTGTTGGAGTTAATGTATATTTAAATGTTTATCTTTAAATCTGTGGGAGGAGCAGTTGTACCTTTCAGCTGTTTCTTCTCTGCTCGAGAGAGATGTTGCTGGCTAGATGACGCTTCTCCTGTT
Organism: Anastatica hierochuntica; assembly: GCA_900406275.1. Lineage (NCBI taxonomy): Eukaryota > Viridiplantae > Streptophyta > Magnoliopsida > Brassicales > Brassicaceae > Anastatica > Anastatica hierochuntica. The sequence continues at coordinate 11,490 of OVAN01000603.1, forward strand.
GTTTAGTTGTCGATTGTAAGTTAGTATGTTATTGTGTATGGTTGGCCATTAAATTAGGGATGTTTACGTTGTTGTGTATTTGATTACCTCTAGCTCGTTTGGACGCCGTTTTGGATAGTATTATTGCTCGCCTTAATGTTCTTGTATTTTTCTGGCGAACTGCAATAGTGGAGGGAATGTTGATTACATTTATTTGCTTTTATTGGAGATATTAGTTTTCTATTAGAGTTTTAAATTACCTATATCTGAGCAGCGATCACATCCACCTATATTGGTTGAAAGAGTAGATGTGGATTATGAGATTAATAAGATATGGCTTGGAATATTTAGAACTAGAACTTACAATCGTAGAAAGATATATTTGGAAGTGGAGTCCTTGTACTTTTTCCCCGAGAACTTGCTGCATAGAAAGATAAGTTGGTGTAAGTTGGGTAGTACATTTTATTTGGATTCTTGTTTTAATGATTATGTTTGTGAATTGATTTACCTGTTTGTCTTGTTTGGACAGTACTTTTCTGTTAAGGGGCTATGCTCCAGCCTTTGTGTGCCGGATGTGTAGTCGCTGCATGTTCTTTGATTTTCTCTTCTACTATGTCGACTTTGCCATGTATTTGTTAGGCGGATTGTCAGTCGTTTCTAAGTTAATATTTTTTCCGCCGAGAGCGTGCTTTTTGTTGGTGTTCTGCAAATGTATTGTATTGTTAAAGTACATGTCGGGCATTGTTTGTGTAATTTAATTTGGGAACCTATCTTGCATAGGCTGGTTCGTATCGTATGGTGAGTAGTCATCATAGCCACCTATTCATTGTATTGTTAATTCAATTGGTTTTTTTAAAGGGTTTAGTATATCATTAATAGGTAGTATGTTGTGTGCATAGAGAAGAGCGGTTCTTCAGTATGACCTTCTAAAGCTGGAAGTTTATTTATATGAGCAATCGTTTGGTATATTTTGAGTTTCTTGTGTCTTTGTATTTTCGGTCGGTGTTTGAGACATGATAATTATTGTGTAGTTATGAGTTTATTATATATCTGTTAAAACTACCCTCTATGGTATTTATGAATGCTGTATGTGGTTCTAATTAACTCGCATTGTACGCACATGTCTATATTTGTAGTAATTGATATATGTTAATAAATTTAAATTTTTCCTATGCCGATAGATAAATGTTATGGTTTAGGGGTAATAGGAAATATGTTTAAACGACTATCCTCTGGTTATAGTTTTTGTTTTTTTTAATGGTTGTTATAGTCGTTGTTTATTAGTTAGTTAACAGGGAAGTATTTGGATAGAAAGGATTTAATGGTCAGGTTAGAAAGAGTTATAAGAAATTGTAATTAGTTGATGCCCAAATAAATGTTTAGTTTATTGGGTTTCCGTTTAACAATACGGTGAGCTAAATTGTGATGTCCAATTGCCTATGCTATTTTAAGTTAATTATACTATTTTTTTTACTGTTAATTTAAGCCCTCGTGTATTTGAATATACTTTCGTTATATTTGTTTGTTTTGGGGAAATATCTATTTCCTTACAATATTATTATCGACGGAGAGAAGGTCTAGATGGAAGTATAGTGCAAATTAAGAATGTGTAGAAATAAATGGGCCGTAAGTCTTTATTTTAGTTTTTGTAATTGGTGGGTCCATAGAAAGGGAGGGGCATTAGCAAAGTGAGAGACAGCTAATTCTCACTAAGAAATAGATCTAACACAGCTTTAATGTAGAGAGGCAGATAGTAAAAGGGAAAGAGTTGTCGAAGATGAAGGGAGACGGATGAAGCAAAATCGTGGAAGGCGAAGTCGTGAATGTGCTTCTTCCGGTTGAGTTGCTCAGCCATCAGTGGGGACTATCTTTTCGCGGCGGCTGTGTCGTCGTCTACGGTCATCAGTGGCGGCGGCTGTCATCTACACCTTTGTCTTGTACATCCTCGTTGATCCGGTAATGTCCATCGCGTTTCGATGTTGTGTCTACAACCCCCCCCCCTCTAGTTCTTTGCCTCAATTAGTCTCTTCGATCTCTGTTTCTTTCGATCTGTAGTGCCTTTAACCTTTATTGGATTGAATTGGTAAAATCTCAAACCTTCTGCTGATGTTTTTGACTATGTTTTTTAAGATTCCTATAACCCAATCACTAATTTTCAAGGTAATTTAAATTAGTTGATCTGTTGATGTTGAATTCATTCTCCAACTTCTTCGATTCAGAAGTTTGTATTAATCACATTTGTTTGGTTTGTTGGTTTTTCCCTGAATTATGTTTGCTTTACAGTATTTGGATGGCTATATCTTGATAGAGCAATAATGCAACTTATAACTTATGATGGTGATATGAGAGGAGTTGAAATGGATATCAGATTACCTGTCACTGTTAGTGGAGGCGAGGGACGGCGGATTCTCTTACGGCTGCTTGTACTCGCCATCTCTTGTTTCTGGCTGAGGTCGGCTCCGGGTCGATGTGGTGCTTTACCGGTGGAGTCCATTCCGTACATTGGCGTCGTGCAAGTAAGTTTTTCAAAGATGTGTGTTTTGAAGACGTGCTTCTTTGGTTGAGACTGTTTTGATTTGCTTTTTCATATGTGTTTAGGCGAATCTGGCTGCGAGGCTCATCGTTTAAAGACGTTGAGGTGACGAAGGCTTCTGTGAAACTGAAATCGTTAATTGGTCGAAAACATTAATGGCCAAATATTGTGTATTTAAGTTTGGTTAATATTGCCGTTTCCTTTTGATCTTTGGTAAGGTTTGGTGTTTATACCTGTGTACAGTAACCGAAGCGAGAAAAATATATCGGAGGTTTAATTATATTAGCTATCTTGTTTTATGTAATTTTTGAGGGTTAAGTAATATAATTTTAATTTTGAAAAGCTTTCTAAAAGTTTAAATTATATTTGGTCGATTGTTTGGTTTGGTTGACTAATTTGTTATGGGAGATTAGTTGTTTAGTCCCCCTTTCTTGTAAAGTAGGTCACATTTGAGATCAATTTTTTTTTTGGTTTTGGAAGTCTTTTTGATTACGTTTGCTGATTTTTCGGTTGTCTTTTGTGTTTTTAAATAATCACTTGAGGACTATATATTTGGCGTTATAAGTTTGTTCCTAGCCCAATATTAAGCTTTTGACTAAATGTTGAATCTGGAGATAATAAAAATGACGTGGGTAAATAGTAATAATTATGTAATCACTCGTAGTATATTTTAATGTGTTTGTAACGTATTATATATGAAATGTATTTTCTAAAAATATTGCGGTGTTTTTGGGAAACCAATTTAAATACGTTTTTATGAGGTCTGCTATCAATAGAGCGGTTTTTTAGAATTCTTTTATATTTTGTAAGTTTTGTATTATGTTGCACGTGTTTTTTGGCTTAGTATTGGCTCTGAGTTGTCAGTCATATTGGCCTATATTTCCTAATGCATATTTACACATCAGTATAGTACCAAGCGGAAAACAGTAGAATATAATAACCAATATCGAGAAGAATTTTGTTGGCTGATAATATTTGCGGGCAAAAGTCACAATGCAGTTTTATTGAAGTGGAAATGTAAAGCAGACATTTTCTTATAGTTACGCAATTTGGAATGTATTGTTTGTAGTAGGCCCCGAAAATTTTCTCCTATTAAACTTTTTGATTGTCTCTAGATTACTGTCAAAGTAAAATCTTGTTCCTTGTGTGGCCTCAAAGCTTACATTACCTGAATTCATGATAGGCTTCCACAAATTAGTACTTATAATTAAGAACAATATTTATTTGTTTAGAAGATTTGATATATACCTTGAGAAAATTTGACGATAAGACTTGTAGCGATCATAACTTTGTGTCGTCTATTTTCTATGTGTTGGTATTGACGGAAAAGTGCGGTTTCTGGACCTCACATTGAAAGGTAGACTTTTTCTCCCCTGTCATTTGTAGTGATTATTGGTGTTACGTTAATTAGGAAATCGGGCACTTTAAAAATAGTAAGTGTCTTTGTTGCCGGTGTAGTTTTAGACGCAATGTAATTTTTTTATACTTCCGTTGTGGTTCTTTTGCTTTGACATCTTGCATGAAAAATATTTCACCTACAACATCTAAAGTGCATTTGAGTTATTGGGAGCAGGGGTAGACAATGTTTGGAGTGACTAACATGTGTATTAGTTAAGTGTACCTGGAAGTCTTGAATTGGTGTTTGCTACCTTTAGAAGTCTACGATGGCTGTGGATCCAGAATATTTCCACTCCCAATATGTGTTGAGACACATCAGCATGTTGGATTGTTGTTTTTTTGGTGAATCGAATGACAAATTTGGCGGCGGTTAGCTTGTAGTTTTGATTGTTATCCGCGTAAGCGAAGTTGCGTAAATTGTAGATTCGGCCTTCTACTAGATTTTCTTTATGTATATCAAATAAGTCTTCCCGCATTGTGCTTTCAATCATTTTCCCCTTTGTCGTTAACAGTGGTAAAAAGTTAGACATTCTACGTAAGTAAATTGCTTAAACTTGTAGATAAATTTGTTTACCTTCAAGTCGAGTAGAAGTAAAGTTGCTCTTATCGGTTGGTTTTTGTTGTCTTGGTGGTTTTTTGGCCAAAACCGAATTAAGCGCACCATGATTGGTCCTTCTTCATAGCCTACAATAGTATGCATTCTGAAGTGGCTTGCTTTCTTCTCTGCAGATTAAACATGACATTATATTACCTGTTTATATATTATGTATTTTAAGCGATAAGAAATCAAACATGTATTTTAAATTAGATCTGACATGTATTCATAAGCTTTTGACTGCTTGTTTTGTTATAGTCCGAGTTATAATATGAGATAGAGGGACGTTGCTCTTCTTCCCCTAAGTAATTTGGGTATATTTCATTGTATTATTACTGTTGCCTAATTTGCACCATAGCAGCCGCTTGTAAAGGAATATGTAATTTAATTTAATTATTGATTGGCATATTTTTAGATTGGGAAATTCAAATAAGGAAGTATTTCTTATTTGGGTATAGCAGTGGTCGGTGGGAAGTGAAGCCCATTGGACTGGGTGCTATATGAATTTACTCGGTTTAGCAATTATAGCAACCAATAATTTGAATGTGTTAAAATTTCCTGTGTTCTAGAGGCTGACCTTTTCTTTTGACCAAGTCAAATATTGGTTTTCATCTAAATAACTTGTTATGGTTGGGAAATTAAATAGCAGGCATGGTGGTTGGGAAATTAAGTTTCCCTGTTTGGCCGATTTGGTTTGTTTTTTTGGTTGGTCAGGAGGCCAATTTGTTTTATATGAATCTAATTATCCTTAACGCTTTCTTGTTTTTGGTATTTGGTGCCTCCCTGGTGTTGCCTTTGTTAGGAATCTACTTGCATATTGGCATGGACTTTTAAGTATAAGAAACAGATGTATTAAACTGAGATTGGAAACACATATAACCGCATAGGAATAACATCTACTCTCAAGGAAACATGCAAAAGGGTACGTAGTTTTAAAAGACATAAGAATGCATAAAGGACAAAACGTAAGTAAGAGTAGAATGGGTTGGAGCAGTTGGTGTTGTGGTCTGTGGAGTGATTAGGATGGAGGACAGAGTGGGTTACGGTCCTAGCCGTAGTTTCTTCCCGGCTTGCTTGTTCACTATGACCACATCATCAGTCTCTGCAACATCCTTTTCGTCTACATTCGTGTGGCTCTCCTCGGTCATAGATTTGACAGTGAACGTCTGTCTTGATGCGGTCAAGTTGTACTTGGTTACCTGTATTTGGAATTGCCAGGAGCTGCCTACTATAGTCTGCAGAACGGCAGGGGCTTTCCCGCTTGCATCCGCTTCTTCTTCAGCCTGGAGCAGATCTGTGGCTGTCTTACCCAGGATCTGAGTTCCTTCGGTATCGAAGATAACAAAGGTCCCTGCTTCTCCTGTTTTGTCTTGGACATTGATTTCAAACCTGAATCTGCATACGAAGACAGTAATTTCAAGTTAGAACGGTTTTGTGGTTCTCTTTTAGGCAGTAGCTTACTGTGATTTCTGACTTTGTTAGGCCAATGTTGTTTGTTTTGTTGCACTTGGTACAGTGAAGAGAACTCCCACTCTTTCCCAGCTGCGAGTTACATGTACTACAGGAGATGTAGTTCCAAGTTTGGCTGTCCGAGACACTGACAATTGTTGCGTGCACGTAGAAAGCAGCTTTCACAAATTTCTGCACACAACAATACGCCCTCGTTATCACAGGGTTGTCTGTGTATTTCAACAGACGCTGTTATGTCTCAATTAACGTTTTACAATACCTCAGGGTCTGCTGCTTGTAAGAATTGGTGGAGATCATTGATGGTCGCTGTCTCGATCTTTGTCACAGCAGTGGAGGAGGCTGTCACCATGGGCATTCCTGGGCAGCTTTGGTCAACCCTGTATTCATATTGGGTCAGTTAAAGGAATGGGAGAAGGTGAGGCATATATAAGATTTCAGAGGCGTGTGCTTACAAGGCTAGAAACTCTTTAGTTTCATCCACATCGGTGTCAAAGAACACACGACTGGCAGCTGTGGTTTTCAGGCAAACAACACCTGCAACTCCATGAATTAGTTTGGCCAGCATAAACAAAATGGTTCTTATGGGTATTTAAGGTATCAGAGGTTGTGTGAGACCACCTCCTAGTGTCTTTGAATTCACAGTTGTGACCAGAATGATTGTTGGTTGGTTTGCAAACTCCTCCCATTGCTGGTGGACCTGAGCAGCGACAGTGGACCAGAGGTATGCACGCATAGTTTCTCCACTGCAATCAATAGTGTATGAAATGGTTAGTGGTTGTGGTTATTATACAACTCTGTAAAATTGCAATTAAAGATTCGACACCCTCATCCGAGAAATGGAAGCAATATTCAGTACAAATCTAGACCTATATTAGATTAGAAGGCATTGGAGACTCTTGTTCATCATCTAAATATATATATGTTTTCACATTGGACACATTACTGTTTCCAACTTAATATTGTTCAAAACACAGAATTAAAATTCAAGTCTTTCCACAACCACTGGAGTCATAATACTGTAGATGTGAGCATCTTTTCATTCCACCAGTTTTGAGCAGTGAGTTCCATTTCAATTACACTATGAACCTTTTATTTTGGAGCCTAACTATAATCTACAACAGAGGAAGATAGAACTTACTCTTTCAACCGCAGGTGAACGGTGACACAGCCCTTCGAAGTCCCTGCTCCAACACTGTCTCCTACAGCGGTTATGAGGACAACTTGGCCGATGACATCTGCAGAGGAAGCTGTTAATGTCTATTTTGTGTATTTGTAAGGACTCTCATGTCTAGCCATTGCCTCAGAAACTACATAACTTGTTCTTACCAAATAGGTCGACGTCGGTGTCTACATTGCCTGAGAAGTCTTCAAATAGCTTGGTTCTGAACTTCTGCGTCGGGATCAAGTTGTCGACATCAGGAGCTTTAACCACAGAGGTTTGATCCGTGAATATCAGAGTGTGTTTGTTTGCCGAGACTTTGAACCGGTCACGTGATGGCTTCATCATGAACCGGCGGATGATATACACCTTCCCTACAACGATTCTATGGATGAATCCAGGGAGTCTGGTCGCTGGTATGAAGGCCTGAACAGTAACAGACTGCAAAGACAGTTTGTTGGCGTATACATTGTTAGTTACTAATGAGATAGCAGGCTAAGAGCAGTAAGTTTATGCCACAATTCCAGCCGTGAATCATACCTGAGAATCGACGAAGAGGATCTCGACGCCCATCAGTAGGTTGCCTTCTTGTAGTTCCGCGCCTCCCAAGAGTGGAGCACACGTATAGACACCTCCTCGTTGCAGAAGACTCTGGTGATGCTGTCGAGAATGGAAAGATTTCTGGACTCAAATCGGTTGGCTATGGCGGCGGTATAAGGTTAGACTGTGAGCTGAGGTTGGGAATTAGAGTTGGGTGGTCGGCAGGGAATGACGATGAGCGTATATATAGCTTCTTCTCGGGTTGCGGCCGTTGCTGGGAGAGGATCTGGAGAGGCTGCTCATAATTGCCCTAATCATGGAGATGCATTGAAGGTTAGGTATTGAAGACGGCGACGTTAAGGGTAGGGGGTCGTGGGCGTAACGGCTAGGAGGTCGACGATTTGGGGCGGCTGCCGTTAGGGTTACGGGTGTTGAGGAAGACGATGAAGGTGGGTGAGCTTAAAGGGTCGCGGAAGAGAGAGTATTGTAGTGGGCCGGCCCAATATGGGAAGGGAGAAAGAGGGTGTAGTTTTGTGTTTCAAACCAAAAACGAAGACATATAAACGACAGGGTGTTTTGGAGCTACAATGTGGGACAACAGGGAGTTTTTGGATGAAACAGAGTGATGTTTGCAGCTGAGGTGGCAAAAGGAGGAGCTCACTTGAAGAGCTAATGTGGCATGGCTTAGAGCATAAAACAACCCCCTTTTAAATAGTTAGATTTTCTTCGACTACCAAAAAAAATTGCATTAGTAACCACATCTCAAGGAGAAACTGTACAATGGACGACCATGACGAGGAAGCTCTTAAATGGGCTGCTCTCAAGCTCATCCAACCTCATAATCATCGAGTCGACGGCGTCGATGATTGTCAGAAGTTCATTGATTCTTTCTTTAGAAGCACCGACGAAGACAACAAGAAGTTGTTGGAAGAGTTCAGGAAACGAATCGACAGGTATACACTGACTATGATTGTTTTTTCAGTTGTTTTCAGTTGTTGGAAGAGTTCAGGAAACGAATCGACAGGTATACACTGCCTATTTTTACTGTGGGTTCGGATTTACACCAGAACCCACCAGGTGATTATAGGTCTTTTAACTTATAACCAGGGATGTTAGCCCAATCTACCAATCCTTTGTAACTATTAAGTCTTTGGCAGGTTCTTGAAGCATTTATTGGTGATATTTCTGACACAACAAATGGCTGCTAGCATTTTCCGAGTCATTGCGGCAACTGGCAGATCAATGATTCTAGCCGATACAGGAGGAGCTCTTGTTGTTCTCCTCCTCTTCATGCTTGGAGAATTCATTATTCCTAAAGGTCATCTATAATATAACATATATACACATAAAATACCTTTCAAACTGATTTTGCGTATGTCAAAGATAAATTAAACCTCTTAATTTTGATAATGATATATTTAAACAGGTGAGATTCCTAAATGGTGGAAGTGGGCTTATTGGGTTTCACCAATGGCTTACAGTTATGATGCTTTAATCATCAACGATATGCTTGCTCCTAGATGGATGAATCAACTGGTAACTTGTGTTTGCTATTAATAAATTTGAATTAAACTTGTGTTAAAACCCCATTTTATACGTTTCTTGCAGTCTTCTGATAGTTCAACGAGGTTGGGATTGGTTGTTTTGGAGATTTTCGATGTTTTCGCGGATCCCAACTGGTATTGGATAGGGGTAGTAGCCATTTTCGGGTTTGCAATTCTCTTTAACATCCTATTCACACTTGCTTTGACGTTCCTAAACCGTAAGTTCACTTACATTGATTCATTTTCTTAATCATATTTTTCTAGTAGCATCTCATATACAAGTCACCTAAATGTTGACATCCTTTTCGCTCCTTCGTGAGGGAACGAAAAAGAAAGAAATATGTTAACATCGAATTTTCTTATATGTCAGCACTTGAGAATCCTCAAGCTGTTGTTTCTGAAGAGAATCCAGAAGAAAATAGAGCCGAGAAGAGACATAGTAAGATCACTTATGTGAAAAGAGGAATGGTTCTACCATTTATCCCTCTCACAATGTCATTTGACAATGTCAACTACTATGTCGACATACCTAAGGTAACAGGAAATCCAAAACCTATTTTTGAAGTCAAAAGTTTCAAACCATAAGATTGTTTAACCAAAATAAAAATGAACAGGAGATGAAGGAGCAAGGAGTTATTAAGGATAAGCTTCAACTGCTTAGGGAAGTGACATGAGTGTTTAGGCCAGGCGTGTTAACTGCTTTGATGGGAGTTAGTGGAGCTGGTAAGACTACTTTGATGGATGTTTTGGCCAGAAGAAAAACCGGTGGATACATCGAAGGAGATATTAGAATCTCTGGTTTCTCTAAAAGGCAAGAAACTTTTGCAAGAATCTCTGGTTACTGTGAGCAGAAGGATTTCCACTCGCCGCAAGTCACTGTCAGAGAGTCTCTCATCTACTCTTCTTTCCTTCGTCTCCCAAAAGAAGTCACCAAAAAAGAGAAAATTGTAATATTTCTTCTTCTTGTAACTTCACACATATTTGAGACTAATAAGGTAATGCATACGTCAACTTTTGTAGAGATTTGTGGATGAAGTGATGGAGTTAGTAGAGCTCGAGAGCCTTAAAGACGCGATGGTTGGACTTCCAGGGATTACTGGTTTATCGACAGAACAGAGAAAGAGACTTACAATCGCAGTTGAGTTAGTGTCGAATCCTTCAATAATTTTTATGGATGAGCCAACATCAGGACTTGATGCAAGAGCTATAGCGATTGTAATGAGGACAATTAGGAACGCGTTGACACAGGAAGAACCGTTGTCTGCACAATCCACCAACCTAGCATTGATATCTTCGAAGCTTTCGATGAACTTCTTCTTATGAAGAGAGGAGTTCAACTGATTTATGGTGGTCCTTTAGGGCAACACTCCCACAAGATTATTGAATATTTTCATGCAAGATTCTAAGGTTTGTTAAAAGGTCCATAATAAAATGTAAGAACTTTCATAATCACTACTCTTTGGATAAACAACAGGTGATTCCTGGTGTTCCAAAAATAAAGGAGAAGTATAATCCGGCGACATGGATGCTTGAAGTGAGCTCAATGGCTGCATAAGCCAGACTTGAGATAGATTTTGCTGAGCATTACAAAACATCATCCTTAGACCAATAAGTTAAATCTAATATTCAAAGCTTATAAGATCATTAATTCCCAACATTAAATACTTAGTGAGAATTGGTCTTTGTGTATAGACAAAACAAGAAACTTGTAAAGGAAGTAAGCAGACCGCCACAACAAGCAAAAGATCTCTATTTCTCTACGCGGTTGTCAATATTGGATCTGTCCAACGGCTTGGACTATGTACGGATTGGACTATGTACGGATTGATGTTGTCGCAATATGGTGACGTAGAAGATACAATCAAAGTTCCTGGTATGGCTTATGATCAGACGATAAAGTGGTACATCCTAAACTATTATGGCTACGACACAGATTTTATGGGCCAAATTGCTATTGTGCTAGTGAGTTTCGCTCTGTTTTTTGCTTTCATGTTTGCTTTCGGTATTAAAACACTCAACTTCCAACATAGATAGAAAAAAGAAGATACATGACATTCTCGGTTTGTAATTCATTGTTGTTCAGTAGTTTTTTTTATTCGCATGTCGAAAATCAAAAATAGTAATAATTTGAACTATTTTACCAAAAAGAAGAAGTTATATGTATTTTGTACAATATGACTAGAGATTTTTATGAAGTATGCATTTTTTACATGGTTGAGCTATGAAAATGATTTGAGGAAACATAATAGATGATGAATTACAATTATAGGTAGTAGGTTTGAAAACCAAATGTATGTTTGTTTTATAAATTATTAGGCGGTTCGTCCGGTGTGGAAATGAAAAATTTAGGACAAAATTAACGTTATTTGAGTATTCGTGTGAGTGTAAAAAAATTCATGTGGGTTTTGCTTCGGTACTTATACTGGTCAAATTTTTAAAATATAAGTTTATGATATATTTAGATATTAATGTCGATTATCATTCAGATACGGTACCTACTTTACTGTTTAGTTTTTCAGTTCTAGTTATTTTGTCCATCCCTAATCTCTTCTATACCATAAATAAGATTTTATTAAACCATGAACTTATGTAAGTAAGTTTTAGTTATCTTATTTTATTTAATGGTTATATAAGAATCAGTATATATTTTACTGCAACACAAGGTAATTAGTATCACTTCTACTACAACATTCAAAATCTGAAGATTAAATTTTTATCACACATCTTTTTTTCAAACATCATTAGACCTGTTGGGGGTAAATTTATTCCCTTAGAATCCGGTCATAGCCTAAACCAATGAGACATAGATAAACCCCCTAGTTGTAGGTGATAACCTAGGCCATAACCAAGAACACCATCGCCAAGCCGAGACCATAGCCGAAGTAGGACGGATATTCCCTAAGTCGGTCTAAGATCTTAAGAGATAAGGACAAATGTCTTATTTGAATCTTGGGAAATATTCATTTTGTATGATAAACTCGAATATAGGAGTTATCCATAAGATAAATGGAAACCCTAACTCGAAAAGCTATATATACAAAGGGAAGAACTATAATTCAATGATCCAAAAACTTGGACACCCAAACAATTTGACGATAGAAGAAAGGGGAGATTTCAACAAGAACAAAACATTAAAGATGAGCGAATCCCACAGTTCATTCGATCCCGAAATCCAAAACTTATACATTATTTTACTCAATCTCTTATTTGTCAATAAAAAAGAATCGTTTGCAAACTTTTTGCCTCCTTTCTTTCATCTTTTCGCTCATCTCTGTAAAACCTTTAAAACCTCTAAAACCATCGATAACTTGTTCTTGTTCTTCTCCATCGAAGAACGTCCAAAAAACCCCCAAACAAGACCCAACACAAGTTTTCATGATTGTTTAAGAATAATCATTTTAGTCCCCAATTTTTTTTTCAATTAGAAAATGACTTAAGAATTCCATATAGAAAAAGTAAAATTTTAGATAATAGACTCAAATAATAATTCATTACATCTTTGCTCAAATCTTGTTACCATCAGTAGGTGAAATTTTGCCATTTTTCTATGCTTTCCTCCAAGCTTCTCTCTCTACTTTCTTCTTTTTTTCTTCATGAGCAACGTCATCACTTTCTCTAGTTCCTCCTCCAATAACTTAACCAAGTGCTCAAGGCAAATATCAACATCATCTTCATCAAGATTTCAGCATCAAATTCTCACTAACTTCCGATGTAGACATGTCTGTTTCCTTTAGCAATCTTTCGATTTCTCCTTATTAACCATGTGACTCAATATCCGAGTATTTATTAGCCAACCTCTAGATAATAAAAGTGAGTAAATGAAATTTTTTATTATTATTTATTATTTGGTATAAAACGCTTCAACCAATGCAACAATAAAAAAAATAATTTATGCACATTAAACAATTCATATACGTTAAAATTAAATATCACAAGAAAATATAGACAAGCTATTTATAGAATGTTATCAATTTGAATAGAAAACATAAATACAAAAACCAAAAATACAAAATTGATAGTCAAATATTATCATAATTTTCATTTTATTTAGAAACTTTTTAAAAGTTTATATGTATCGTATTATATAAACTTGAACGTGTTTAACGTGAACATGACACATATGATTAGAGCATGTGTAATCATTAAAATTTAGATTATGATATGTGTTAATATAATAAAATAGATTATTCTCTTGTAATAAATATATTTAAGATGATTATATATAAGTATGATTTAATACCTTTTCCAATTATGAATTTTGAAACATATTAATTTAGACTAAGAGAATTGGTAAAAAAAATATAATTTTCATAAAAGTTTCCATCTTTTAATGCATACAAGTAATATTCAATTCGTGTAATATTTGACTTTCCATGTATACCTCGAACATTTATTTTAAGTAATATTTAACTTTATATATAATATTTTAATGTATTACTTATATTGAAAGATGGATTAAAATTTTATACCATGAAAAACCCAATTAAATGTATACAATAACTATATATAATATATTTTATCATTTTAAATGACAATTTTTTTGTAACGTTATATTTTTTAATTGTAAATTGTCTTCGTTTTTTAAAATATGAACTAAGTTTATTTTGAATTTAAATATATTATAATACGATTATACATTATATGTTATCATCTACTTTATAACAAGTTTTCTATCATTACTATTTACTAACTGAATATGAAAAATTGTCTACAAAAATTAATGTTAAAGTCGATACCACATGTATATGGAAAATTTTAATATATTTCTTTTACCATAAATAAAAAGATAATTTTAATTTAATTTTTTAAATTATATGGAAAGTTAATATATTTTGAAATTATGATTACAAATACGTATATAAAAATATATAAAAATTATATAATACCATCATTTGATTGGTAATTTAAATAAAATTAAGATATTTTATATAACTGCAAATATGTAAATTGAAAATGAAGGTAAAACTTATGAGTGTACATATAATTGTTAATACGTAACTTTAAAATAAGTAAACCTAAAAGTGTAAATATAATGTTCCTAATACCTCGTCAAAAAACTTAAATTTTTTTATGTTGTAATTAGATTTGTTGTTTATAGTATTAATGAACATAATTATTTTGATTATTTTCATACCAACTTTTTAAAAAAAACTAAGATTATATATTCGATTTATTTAAGCCACCTATATTATTTAAGTTTTATTAAAAAGAATGAAAACATGAAAATATTATTATTATAAATCGAAAAAATTGAGCATGTACAAGAAGATTTCTTGAAAATATTATTATTATAGTCGAAAAATAAATCAAATAATATAATATTTTGAAAATAGTTTACAGTTGTTTAATTTGAAAAGACTGGTTGGTAAGTGAGTTATATTGGTTTATTATTTATTTTTCTATTTTTAAGATGAATAAAATATTAGAAATTAAATAATGTAATGCTTTGTAGTTGGATTAAGAATTGTTGATTTAAGAAGAGTGGTTGGTAAGTGAGTTACATTGGTTCATGGTTTATTTGTTTATTTTTAGAGATGAATTAAATAAATCAAAATTTCGAATCTTTTAACCAATCAAATTATAACATTAATAATGAAAGCTCTCATATGAGTGATACAAATTTACTTAAGTGTACTTTGATTTAATATATAGGATAACTAAATCAATATCACTGTTTCCGTTCAAAAATAATTTATAGTTTATTATTTTGTTTAAATAAATTATAGAATTTTTTGAAATACAATCAATGTAACAAAATATCGCTTGTTGCAAATGTTAATTATAACTAATAAACTAAATGAATAATAATCTTATTGGCTTTTGGATTTTTCAATCTTTTGTTGTCTTGTTGGTTTATGATCCTGAAATTCAAAATACATGAGTTTTTCGTTCTATTTAACAAAAATTTCATGAAAATATTAACAAATCATCTAAAATTTGAACATGCTTCTAATTACCGTTTTTTGTAATGATAAACTTCAGGAGTTATAGGATTTAACATAATATGAAATTCTTTAAAAATTCCATTGGTTATTATACGTTTACCTGCAAATGAAAATTTTGTTAAATACATTAGTTATTAACTATATAAAAAACATCAATGACCTCAAAGAATTTATAGTTTTTCTTCCTTTCCAATCACAAATCCTACTCATTCTAATGAGAACTACCGAAAGTTCGACTGTGTACCTCACATATGCATCAAAAAATTTTTGCGCTTGATCACCAAACAAGATACAATGCATTATTACATCTCTGAAAGTTTAAATGATCACCGAAAATATATCATCTATTAGAGATTAGTAATTAAATATATGACAATATTAAATCATCATATAATTTTAAAAGTATGGATAAATATTAGAAAATTATATCACAACTTAAACTTACTTATAGTTTTTAATTTTGAATTGAAGTTGTCTCATAAACAAGCTGAGCACATATGGTTTTTTAGTTTCAAAATGATTAATTTACAATAACTAAACCAATTACATTTGGATTAGAAAGATAAAATCGGTTAGATATCATAATATTCGAATATTACATCGGAAAATAATGTTTTAAATAAATATGAATAAACTAATTTATGAAAAAAATATTATGGCAAATATTGAATTATTGTGTCACGTTTACCAAAAAATTCAGATGTATCATATGTGACATCAAGAAGCTCATTAAAATCTACAAAATTAAAAAATGAGTTATGGTTCTCGATTGGAACTCCTACAATTGAAGTATCTACTCTCAAAGATACTTTAAAGTCATGTGAAGTTGTTCGATTATTTGGATCTGGATCTTTGACGTCAAATCCCTCCACTTGAATCCATCGTTGATTAGCAACTATAACTGATATGAATTTTTATATATTTTTCGAGGGGACCATTGCGTGTATTTTAGAACCCTGAAATAAAATTTATACAAATTAGTATTATTAATAACTAATAACATATATACAAAATATTAATAAGTAAACAAAAAATGTAAACAATCCCAATTTTCTATGAAAATTCACATTGCTTTAAGCGTTTATCAAATGTAAACGTAAACTTACCCTATTAAAATACATTTTGTAATTATAATATGTCTGATATATATATATATATATATATATATATATATATATATATATATATANAACTATACCACATATCAAATCAGATCAAGATAGAGTTATATATAAAAATATCGAAAATTCATAATACCTTTTGATCAGCTAAAATAGTATCGAGAGTTTTACCAGATGAAGAACATTGACGCAAAACACGAAGAACTTTCACATTTACGCTCCAATTATTCCGTAGGAATGGTTTGAGGTCATTGACGAAATGAATGAATAATGAAGACATTATTTTTTTTTAATTTGGAACGTAGATTCGAATATCAAATATGCATTTTTGTTAGAACCACCCGTATTTATACATCTAAATAATCTTGTTAGTCAAGGCAAATTAAATATTATTTCCTTAATTATTTCGTTATTAATTTCAATTTTCCTTATTTATTTGTCCGAAATTAAAATAAATTATCATTGTAGGTGTATATTTTCTTTTCCATCTATCAATTTCCATAATTAAATTTTATTGTTAATAGACGTTAAGGAAGATTTAGAAAATGACTTTTTTCAAACACGATTTGACTTTAAATTATTAACTCAACAATATAAGAAATCTTTCTTATTATTAAAAGAAAGCACACTTTAGCGATTATTGTTGATGTGTTGTTCATAGGTGAAGTTTGAGAATTAAATTTATAATTTGATTGGTCGAAGGTTTTGGTAGTTTATTTTAATTTTTATTTATTTAATTCATTAAAAAGTTTACAAAAAATAGAAATGAATTTCAAGAGATAATGAGTCAATGATTAAATATGGTAAATTACTTAATACTAAATCTTATTAATGATTAATGATTTTTTATGGTAATGTAGTTTGTACAAAATCAATTAATAGAAACTGAATTTATTAGAGAAATCGTGTGATATAACTATTCCAACTCTAATAAAAACTGAAGATATATTTCCCTGTACAAATGCAAAAGGAGAATCACATATTTCCTTTATTTTCATACACGAACAAAAATTCATTTAATTAAATATAATAATTACTTGAACACTAAGTATTAAGTTGGATATATATATATATATCCAACCCGAAGGTTTTATTCTCATTCACATATTAACGGAAACATACATGATACACCGATCATGGTTATTCTTTTAAGATTTGATGTAAGTTAAACAAAATTATATTTATATTGCTAATGGAAGCTTTGGTTTTTTATGATAACAATTTTGATTTTTAATTTTTTTTTGTTTAGGACCACTATAGAAAATTGTCCCCACATGCTCGTGCCATTTAAGTTGTTGAAGAAGAGAAGATTCGAGGTTAGCTTATGGATCTTTATCTATAATTATTAAAATTCAAAATAATGAATAAGGTTTTGTTTATTCATCTGACTATCTTCTAAATAATCTAGAAAGATCTTAAAATTTTTCTTTTAAACACATGTTTGTGTTCTTTTTGGTTCTTTAAATGTTAATTCCAATAGTTCCACTGTACAAGAGAATTTATTACCGATACCAAAAAAAATTATTCTACTACAAAATAGTTACTAACTATGTTTATAATTTTGCAAGGAATACAAAATACGACGGAGTTGGAAAAAACATGTTTGTCCACATGTATTTTTATTTTACATTAAAATTTCTATCTACAATTTTAGTTTTATTTATGAATTGGTTTATTATTTCTTTAATTTTGAATTTTAATAGCTAAAAATTATAATTTTGCAGAGAATACAAACACGATGAAAATTGTAAGAGCATGCTTATCCACATATAATTTTATTTAAATTACATATTATTCCGTTGCAGTATTTTTATTTTATGAATTGGTATTTCTTCATAAGAGTATTTTTATCCACATGTGTTGTTTTACAATAAATATTCTTTTTGTTTGTATATTAAAATTTACGAATTCATTTACTTATTTAATTTACTTATAACAGTAATAAAATCTTATTATCACAGATACAAAATATCTAGTTATAAATGCTTTATATTTATAACGAAAATTAAATTAATATGTTAGCATCCTACTATATATTAAATGAAAATACATTTTAGTGATTTTTCTACACTTCATTATGAGATCTCAAATTAATTGCTATAATTTGATTGATGATTTTTTACTTTTTATTTATTTAATTTTATTATAAAGAAAAAATAAACCATAAACTTACATCAATTATAATGATATTTGTGTATAACTGAATTTGTATCAAACAAATATAACTAAACTTACATTAAATTTGTATCTTTGAACATTTAAATTTTATGATCATCATTTATCATTTTAAATAAAAAATAAAAATGGATATAAATTTATATAATTGAAGAATTTCTGATTAAAAAAAGAATAATCTAATACAACTCCATCTTATATTAACTTCTAAAAAGTTAGATTAAGATTATTACAAACAACTACATTGAATTTGTATCATTAAAATATTTTCAACATTTATATTTTTATAATCATCATTTACCTTTTTAAATCAAGTATTAAATTGATATAAATTATGAATTCTGATTAAAAAATATTTAAATCTAAAATCGGTTTGAAAACTATTAAACTAATGTATATATTTATCGAATGAATTTAATGGAATGAAATCTTTCATATTTTAAAATTCATACTTTCTTTGTAGAAATTTTTAAATATGTAACTCGATTGTCAAAGTTTTGAATTAAAGTTTTAATTCAAGTATAAATTAACGTGGTTTAAATTTACTTGAAAAGTAAGATATTTCTCAAAAAAATAAATTTACCAATTTAATTATTTTTATGAAAATTTTGAAATTTTACATGAAAAGAAAGATATTATTTGAATAAATGTAGTTTGAAATTAACATAGAAATGAAAATATTACACGAAATCATTTCTTATACGACTCTATTTAATTGTTAAATATTTTTGTAGAAATTATGATATTTTTCTAGCATGTTTATAATAACTCTCTATTGATTGTGTATTAAATATTTTATGTAAAAAATTATCATGTTAATGGATATTTTGTTGTCAATCCAAAAGAAATGATAATTATATCTGATACATAGAACTTGTATTTATTTAATACAATAGTAAAACTCATTGCATTTTTTACACTTCTTATGTCTAATATGACGGGTTTACAAATATATTAGCAAACAAAATTTCAAATCCGAAGACGATAAAAAATGGCATTGGTACAAACAAAAAAATTATTTTATCGGTTAATGATTTAAAACCATGTATAAATACATGGCGTAAATTTAGAAATTTTCATACCTGCATCGGGTGTATGAATGAAAAATTATCTTAAGAATATCTTTATCATTAAAATATTCAACTTGCAATAAATGGAACATTAGCGTAATCAATCTTATTCTACCTATTTATGTATACAAAAATGTGTAATAATAATATTTTTTATGCAATAAAATTGACATAAAAAAACTCATAGCTAGATTAGGTACTTTTTATATTAAAATATGACTACTAAATACCACAAACAAATAAAAAAAATATGAGATTACGAATAATATAAATTATGTAAAGTTTAAAATATGTAAAAATTAGTCAAGATACAACATTAATATTTTACCGTATATTTAGAAAATTTTATATCCGCATTAGGTGCGGGAACCACCTAGTTCTCTTTACAATATAAGAAATTACTATTCTCTTTATTAATATAGTCTTTTTAAATGATTAAACAATATAAAAATTTTCAGGACTATTATTTTAAATTATTTTGGAGACTCTTAATATTCTAAAAAAATATAGTCCATTTAAATTATTCAACAATATAAAAAATTCCATTTACTAATATAGTCTTTTTAATTGATTCAATGGTATAAGAAATTCTAATAATTTTCTTTTTTCTCTAACTTTTATAAATTTTATAAAATTCGGTGAAAATAAATTACTTTTTAGAGGAGAAAATAATTTTTTAGAGGAGCAAGTGGATCAGTGGTTGCACCACCTCTGCTTCCATCTCACAGAATCAGGGTTCGAACCCTGCACCTGCCTCTAGTGAAAGGAACTACATGCCACTAGGCTAGATGACAAAAAAATTATTTAAAAAAAAGTTTCAATAGTCGACAAATTTAAATATGTATTTACAATAAAATTATCACCAATAAATGTGTATACGAAAATGTATAATTATGGTATATTTTTTAGGTATACTTTTCATTTTTATTTTATATGTGTAATTATGGTAAGATCAAAATTGATATGAATTGAATAATTTAATGTTTGGCAATTAGGTTAAGAATTGTTGATTTGAAAAGAATGTTTGACAAGTTAGTTAAAATAGTTCATGGTTATTTGTATATTTTAGAAATAAATTAAATAAATCAAAATTAAATTAAAAATCCAAATCTTTCAAATAATCAAATTATAAGGTTAATTTTGAAAGCTCTTATATAAGTGACGTATAAGCAAATTTCACTTAAGTGTACTTTGATTTAATATATATGAGGATCTATGGAGTATAGTTTGTTTTGTGAAAATGATTTAGAGGAAAACAATGACAAGGATAACTTTTTTTGTCGGTATAGGAGGATGCAGATTACAAAAGGCCGATTTGATGGCCCTTAAACCCCATACACGAGACATATTTGTACATACATAAATGTCGATATTCGAACACGACCCCAAATTTTATAAAATGGCAGGTTACTACAAGGCTGGCTAAAGCTCTTTCTCCAATGACAAGGATAATTTAAGAGAGCTAGTTCAAATCTCAACTAAAAGTCCATGCCAAATAGAGACCTATGTGAATGTGATATTATCCAATCCCATTGAATATAGACCACTTGGTCCATAATCATATTCAAAACGTGCATCTAGTAAGACCACGTGTTTTCTTCTTATATGTGGATAGATTGCTTCACAAGTGGATCAATAAAATAACGTATAGTTTATTACGTTTCGGGTTAAATAATATTATCCTCACATCTTTAAAATAAAGTTATTTTAATTATCTTTAATTATCAAAACTGAAGTTGTCGGTAACATTATTTCTGAAAATATCTTAAAACAAAAAAAATACTCTAAAGTGGTCGTCACAAAACAGAAATATCCAGGTAAGATCAAGATAAAATAAAAGCTTATAATAGTAATTTTCTTAAAACACGAACTCAAAATGTAAGATCCAGCACAATCCTCTCAAGTCTTTAAAAAACTCAAAATACCGAAACTACCCTTTCGTCTTGTTTCCATATAGAAATTGAAAGTTCTCACCTTTTTTTTGGTTTCCATGGTTGCAATTACTCACATCTTGTCGAATTTGTTTGACCAAAATTAAACAAAAAATCTTCTCCTATTTGTGTATACGCAAAAAATCTATTTACGGAGAGCATTTATTACGCAAAAAGGTTTCATTTTTTGTTTTTGTATTTGTTTCGTTTGCGTCTTGTGTCGGATGACTCGCCGGTGCTCGCATTGTAGCAACAATGGGCACAATTCTCGCACGTGTCCGACGCGTGGAGGTGGCACATACGGTGGTGGAGGAGGAGGAGGAGGAGCTTCTTCCTCCGCCGTGAAGCTATTCGGCGTGAGGTTAACGGATGGGTCGATTATAAAAAAGAGTGCGAGTATGGGTAATCTGTCGTCACTGGCAGTAGCTGCGGCGGCGGCGGCTACCCACCACCGTCTATCTCCGTCGTCTCCTTTGGCGGCGTCTAATCACAACGAGTCGCCGTTATCGGATCACGGAAGATACACAAATCAACATAACGAAGGGTATTTATCCGATGATCCAGCTCATGGTTCTGGATCTATCCACCGTCGTGGAGAGAGGAAGAGAGGTAAACAAAAAAAAAGAAGCAAATTGATTCCAAAGTTTTCAACTTTTTGCTCTTGAATTCATCTGTTTTTGCTTTATCCTGTTGAATTTGTTACTGGTTATTGCAGAAATTGAATGGGTTTAGGTCGTACCGGTTAGTCGAATTGAATTTGCAGGATTTGATTCTTAGATTTCTTGTGTTGATCTTGTATGTTTATCAAAGACTATCAGTAATGGATCATGTTGTTGAAGTTTTAAAAGTTTATGGTGTTGTGTTTGATGATGAATGGTTTTAGGTTTGTTTGAATGTGATTTATAGTTTACATGTAAATTGGGGTTTTTGTAGGTGTTCCGTGGACTGAGGAGGAACATAGGCTGTTCTTAGTTGGTCTTCAGAAGCTAGGGAAAGGAGATTGGCGCGGCATCTCGAGAAACTATGTAACTTCAAGGACTCCCACACAAGTGGCTAGTCATGCTCAAAAGTATTTCATCCGCCATACTCATTCCACCCGCAGGAAAAGACGTTCTAGCCTCTTCGATATGGTTACTGACGAAATGGTTTGCTTCATGATTTTGTGCTTTTTCTATGGAAATGCTTTGGGAACTTTCTTATTGAATATCTCTGTCTCCTCTGTTTTTGCCTTGTTTAGGTAACCGATTCATCAGCAACACAGGAAGAACAACCCTTAAACCGTTCCTCTCCAAGCAAGGAACCCGAAAACAAAACCTACATTCCTTCACTAGAGCTCTCACTCAATAATAATACAGAATCTGAGGCATTTGTGGTCACAGCGCCACCACAGGAAAAACCTGAAGAAACCATAGAACCATCTAACGGGATTTCACCAATGCTGGTCCCGGGCGGGTTTTTTCCTCCTTGTTTTCCAGTCACTTACACTTTCTGGCTCCCTGCGACTTCCGCTTCACTTCCCTTAGAAACTGAAGCTTCTTCTCAGCAGCACCAGGTCGTAAAGCCAAAACCTGGATTTGCTAAAGAACGTGTGAACATGGACGAGCTGGTTGGTATGTCTCATCTCTGCATAGGAGTGACAACAAGACACGAAACTGAAACTTCTCCTTCTTCTTCCCCGCTCTCTTTGAAACTAAAAGGAGAGCCCTCAAGGCCATCAGCGTTTCACTCAAATGGCTCGGTTAATCCTTCGGATTTGAGTAAAGGCAATAGCGCGATTCAAGCAATCTGAAAAATCTTGTTGGTGATTCAAGAATGAAAGAAAGGAAGGCCCTTGACTGAACTAAGCCAAAGGGGTTGTTAATTGGTTTAGGACAAAACAAACCAAGCCGTAAGCTATTAGAGACAAAACATACTTACAAAGAAAAGAACAGAGCAAACAACAAACATACTTACCAAACACAGTCAAAGACTTCTCCGCATAATGTCATACTTACTTACATGAGATAAGCTTCATTTTGTTGTTACCGCAATACTTCATTTTTGTTACTTTTACAAATTAGACAATCAGTAAACAAAATTTATTATACTTGATAAGTACACATTACAATATTTGATTATTTGTTTTTCAAATCATGTATTTGTTGCTACTGTTCGACTATTGTTCGAAGAGAACATTACATTGGATATATTGATATAATCAACAAAAAAGAAGAGTATTTGTTCTTTGGTGTGAAGCTGCTTTCAAATCAATAGAGAGGGAATAAATGTTGGAGTGGGAATAATTTCAAAAAATAAAAGGACCCTTAAAAGTCGAATTTTGTAAATGATTGCAACTCTGTCTGCCCTAAGTTCCTAAAATATTCCAAGCAAACCACTCTCTAATGCTAAAATAGTAAAAATGTCTCTACATTTCTCCAAGTGTAAATTCCCACTACTTCCATCTTTCATCTCTTTAAAGTTTTGATTATGTTCCTTTCTTTGCTTCAATCTACCGTCTATATCACTTCTCATATGACCAGTACGAATCTTATATTCAAATTTATAGTTATATTAAGTTTTACAGGCTTTTAACCCACGACAAATTAACAATAAATGAATTAGTCACCAACGAAGTTTTGATCCAGTAGTAAAAGCGTCTCTATTAAAGAGGAGTTCACGGATTCGAACTGCGTTGGGAGGAGTTGACTCGCCAAAGGCGAATATCTTAGCTGGTCTGACCCCGCCCTGAGTCATATTTTCGATGTATGAAACTACTCACAAATTAGTTTATATTTGTAATGGATCCAGCATATTATCTATCGCCGTTGTGTCAGTGTTTTTTGTTTAGATAAAAGCGGTTGGAGCTTTCAATAAAAATTTCAAATTCTTAAATGCATCATAGCCACTCAATTGCGGTTCAAACGCTCTACTAAGTGGCCGTTTGCACTTACATTTTTGCGATACAACTTTTTAACAAGCTAAGATCCTCGCAAGAGTTATTTCTCAAGTAAATATATACCAAATAATCGAACCACACCAAGCAACTACACAATTCTTATTAAGAAAAATAACTAGAGTTCGCTTGATCGCTTCTTTGTAGGTGAAGTTGGTTATGCAACAATGAATTTGGTCACGAGTTTATACAGATAAGAACTAAATATGTGCACATTGTTATATACGAATCAGAGAGCGCATGATGATATTAACAAAATAAACATATTGAGGAAGTGTCTAATCCCGAGTTCGAGTCCACTTCAGCGGAGATGCAAGGATTGTTGGGAAACAACACGCACAATCGACGGCGTAGCGGAATAAAGAGTTTTCCGACCTTGTGTGAATCTACGAAGAAAATATATTAACAATGGTAGCAAGCTAATCAATACGGAAATGTAAATGAGACGAGAACATATTTTACGTGGAAACTCCCTCGATATGAGGAATAAAATCCAAGGGACTATAGTCCACTTAAAAATTCACTGTATAACGGAGTATAAGTTACAACCACATCCTCAACAGAGACTAAGGCTTAAAGAACAATCTCCACAAGAACAAGACTAAAACTCCAAAGAGCAATCTCCACAACACAAAAGCTTCAACAAGAGAAGAGAATACAAGCCTCAAAATATGCAGTCCCAAACAACCCTAGAGTCACTAAGAATCCGACCACCAAACAAGATCTCCACCATAAAAATCTTAGATGAACAAGTCATGAACACCTCTGCAAAATTTCAACTCAAGACGAGACGAACTCTCCGTTGCATTCCCTAAACACCAAAAACAACCCTGCTGAAAAACACTGCAACGACCAGCTCCAGTAAGACCCAGATTTCTGCGAAACCAACCGTTGAAACTAAGATCCCACCGTTGAATCTCAAGATCAATGAATCTTTCCCGAAAATTTCAGCCCGATCGGAGCACGTTTTCCCCTCCAAACGCTGTCAAAATGAAACCTTATATGTGCAATCTTTCTTCTTTACAAAAATCACTTTGTTCTTGTTTTCTTTGAGTTATCTTGTGCTCCCACAATAACAACTAGGTTAAATGGTATATATACATATATATAAATACACTTAACCTAAATCCCAATAACAATCTTTGTTTATTACAAATCGCCCAACAAAACAATAAGTCTAGATTTCACAAAATCCTTTTTCCAAACTTCACAATTTTGCTTCCAGCCTTCGTAACTTTTGCATTCTAGACTTATTGTTCTCAAGTGTTCCGGACTTCACCACTTCTAGAACCGACCTGCGAACCGACCTGCGAACCTGTTATCTCAATCTGCCTCGATGAAAACTTCCCTGAACGTTGCGTCGAGATCAGAGTTAATCTATGCGGTCCCATAAAACTCGGTTATATTTTTTAAATGTACTATTTATGATTAGTACTTATCGGCTGATTTATTTGGCTTTAGTATTTGTATGGGATTATAATTTTCCGGATTGGGGGAATCATGTTCATAATTTGGCGGAGTGTAATTATTCATGAAAGTGATAGAGGATAAAAAATAAATATGTTTAGCATATACTTTTTTAAGAGGGTGATACATGATTGAAGTTACGGCAATATATAATTTTTGAATTTATCTTGTCGAGAATCTTAATCGTGCAATCAACCCAAGTAAAAGAAAATATGTTATCGTGTCGACATTCGAATTTTTAACGAGTCATCTTCAATGAACTAGTCAACATTGAGCCCTTAAGAAAATAATTAGTTCAAATTAGGTGCTAGCTAATAGCTATTTGGTGACCAAAGAAAAGAAGCTAATAGCTACTTGTAATAACTTTAGCGGAAAAATTCTTGCATCATGTACATACAACCAAAAACCTAATGACAACTTTCCGAAGTATATCTATCATTTTAAAAATCAATTAAACATTTATTGAACTTTCAATCATTTGAAACTAATTGTGGAACTAGGATGCTTTCTAAAGAACATTTATTGAACTTTCTCTTGAGTATGGGTCTTAATTTATATTATCAACCTAGACTATAGTCTACTAACTTCACTAGTATATGAAAACTAAATCTCCACATCTTTTTGCCAACCGAGTTAATAATTCATTTATGCCAGAGATGATGAATAAAGAGGAAAATTGTGAAGATTATAGAACCTTAAAGCTTAGAAATAAAAAGAGACACATGATAAAAAGAAAAGGCAATTCTTTTCTTAAATAATTAAAAAGATAGTTTGTATAGATGCATCGTGATTGATATATATAATATTTTGAAAATATATTTATCAAAACTCATATTTTTTTTTTTGTGCACAACGATATTTTTCCATTCATCAATATTGTTCGTTACATCGAAGAGCATACGCTACAAAGGCTTTGCTAGAATCTAATTTAACCATCCAACTAAATAGATAAGCATAGTTTTTAGCCATTAAAAGGGTAGAACACTTCTTCAAACCATGAAAGTGTTTAAAGATCTCATAGAGACCACCGTACTTGATGTCCAAACTAATTGGCTTCACGAATGTGGCCGGGTTGAACTGAAGTTGGATATCATACCATATGGTAGAATCCATTAATACTCGCCACACTATCTCAGAGACACTCTTATTAACAGCCGGATTCACCGAAACCGTCAAGAGTGCGTTTGTGGCGGGAAGGTAGAGTCCTTGCCCTCTATCTCGCTCACTTCGAAGACGAGTTGGGTCAAGTTCCCCTAAAGCTAACTTTGGGCGAGGAAGAGTTAAACTCATGTTCTTCCTTTGCATAATCTCCGATGAGCATATCCCGATTTCCAATGGCGAAGAGGAAGATATCGCAGGTAGAGTCTTCTCTGAATTCAAATACTTGGCCACAAAGACCGATTTATCTGTGATGAGGAGCAGTTCTGTGTCTCTTCCAGCAGGAAATTCCCAGACATGGGCAATAAAAAGAATGGGTTCGTGCCCTAGTTTAGCATTAACAACCATTAAGCTTATTGGGCCTTTGTCATATCTTAGCTTAAATGGGCTTAGAAGTTGGGTTTGCCTTTGTGCTAGGGTTTCACCCTCCAGCTGGTGTGGTAGTTTTGGCGGCTGAGATATGCCCCTTGTGGAAAACGACGATATCTGTAGAAAGACGACCGGAGGTTGCTGCTTCGTCGGACATGGTTCCCAGAGGGACATAGATTGCATATTTCGAGCATCAGATGAAGGGGCAAATTCATTGCTACCCGACTTGTGGGTGGTTCCCAGGGAGACATTAACTCTGAATACAACCTTCTCTGGATTTTTTTCAACGGCGGTGAATTGTGCGAAGAGGGACGAAGTCTTTCCCGAAAAGAGATAGGTCATCATCCTAAAAGATGAAGAGAGATAAACTCGTTGATGCAAGTTCAGATCTGTTCGTCGGAGGTTCCTAGCAGCTGTGAGCCGAGCAAAGTTCAGTGGAGGAGTACAAATGAGTAACATAACAAAGATGGTACTGCTTCGTTCGCGGCGAACTCTAGATCCGTCAGAGAACTTGCTGAAAGGTGGGCCAAGAAAAAAAAAGAAAAACAAAAGGAAACAGAAAAGACTGAAGCTAAAGTGGAGATGGTGAAGTCGACGATGCAGGGGAGGCGACGCCGACAAGCTCTTGTGCCGCCGACGTCGGAGTTCATCAGTCTGGGGTTTCCTCGATCTGTTATGTGATTTGAATGATGTTTATAGATATTGAAGGATTGTACATCAAAACTCATATCTATTCATCAAAATTTACATTAATTGACATTATATTGTTAGTTTTCTATATCTTATTATATGAAACCGAACTCTTTCGACGTGAATGCGACATGTCGTACAATTATAACTCATAAAATTATGACACATGTCACTGACCAACAATATTATAACATGTGTCAAATATCTAAATCTTCCAATTTCGTATAAGCAAATTTTCCAATTTACATAATCTAGTAACTTTTAACGAAATTCAAATATTAAACATTAACTGTTAATTATTACATTATAATAATATAGTAAAATTATAATACTTATCTTAGAACAATTTACGAGTACGAAATTCAGTTTACAAAACATAAATTTTCAATGATTAAATACGTGTTTTAATCCACATATTTAATTATACGAGTTATGATTGCATGGATGACAATTTTGAAAATTAAAGTTGTAACAATATTTTTCCATATAATCTCTCTGTCTATCACGCGAATCTTAATCTAGTATTTTAAAAAAAATATATAAATAAAAAATTTTTAATAAAAAATTAACAAAAGATATAAATAAAATGTAAACATATTAACATTGAATATTGTCAAAAATCTAGATTTAGGAATAAGAGTTTCTTATTGATCATAATGTTAATGTTAAAGCCTTGTCTTATATACAAGTATGTTAACCTAATGTAAACCAATTAATTAGTTAAATATCACTAATGTTATATTTAATCGGGTAAGAGCAGTCAACACCGAGAAGCTGAAGTAGTTCTTGAATCCACTTAATCTCGCTTACAATGTCAGCCATAAAACGATATTCCACTTTCGCAGAAGAGAAAGAGACGACATCATGTTTCTGAATCTTCCAAGAGATGGGAGACCCACCTAACTGAATAAACCAACCAGTCAAAGAACGTTGCGCTAAAGGAAAAGTTGGCCAATTTGCATCACACCAAGCAGTAAGATGTAAATATGTGCCAGCCCGAAGAAGAATACCCTGACCTGTATTGCCCTTCAAATAGCGAACGACGCGCAAAGCCGCTTCCTAATGTTCAGGCTTTGGTTCATGTGTGTATTAGGAGAGTACATTAATAGCATAAGACAATTTCGGCCGAGTGATAGCTAAATAGATCAGTTGACCAACAAGACGTCTATAAGGCAAAGGATTAGGGAGGGGGTCACTCGTTGCTAATGCCAAAGTATGATTTTGCTCACCAAATGTAAAACCGGTCGGGCTCCAAGTAATCCAACTTCACAAATAATATCCTGAATGTACTTACATTGACACAAATACATTCCCGTTGAGCTTCGAGCAATCTCAATGCCAAAAAATACTTTAAAACACCAAGATTTTTCATCCGATAACAAGAACTCAAATAACGTTTGAATTCAACTATCACCGTCAGATAGTTCCCTGTAAAAATTAAATCATCAACATAGACAAAAACATGAAGGCGGAAATCATCAATGTCTAGTGTAAAGAGAGAGTAGTCTGTGTAGTTCTGCTGAAAACCATACCCTGTCAACGCCTTAGTGGACTTTGCATACCACCATCGAGGAGCTTGCTTCAGATCGTAAAGAGATTTACGAATACAACATACCTGAGTTTTATATGTTGTGCAAAAACCAGGTGAAAACCGTATGTAAACCTCTTCTTCCAAGTCACCGTGAAGGAAAGCGTTATGAACTTTCATTTGATGAACTTCCCAGTCACGAGAAATAGACACCTAAAAAAAGGAACGTACCAAAGTCATCTAACAAACAGGTGCAAAAGTCTATGTATAATCAAGAACCTTTCGTTTGATTATTCCTGAGTAAAACAAGCTGAGCTTTGTGTCTTTCTAGAGTACCATTGGACTGATACTTTAAAGTAAAGGCCCACTTGCATACAAGAGCTGTTTTCTCGGGAGGTAAAGTCTCGACAGTCCATGTTCCGCTTTCTTCAAGTGCATCAATTTTGGTACAAATTGTGTCTCGCCAATGTTCATCTTCAAAGACCTCTGTGTATGTTGTGGGAATCACAGCATCGACAATAGCAATTAAATATACCCGATGATTCTCTGAGAATTAGGAACATCCACATAGACATCTATCGGATACGAAGATGAATCGACAAAGTCATCATCTGAACCATCATGTGTGGTATTAGTAACATAATCTTGGAGATGTGTGGAAGGTTTCTTAATCTGGTGACCTCTGCCCAATTCTTCATCAATTTCAACAGCCGAAGGTATATCAGAGGAGATTCAAATCTCAGGAGCCGCAAGAGAAGATGGCTCTAAAGAAGTTGGAAGTGTCGTTGCCAGCGAAGAACCAAAACCAGTCGCCAGAGAAGAAGACTCCTCTATTGACGGATTCAAATTAGTGGAGCTTATCGGACCTGACGAAATCGTTAAAGGTGAACCCAGAGCATCACGATGAAGCCCCGAAGAGTCGGCAGGGGACAAAACTGATAGCGAAGCCGCATACTGTTCCATCCCACCAATCGGTGTCATGTACAATGGATCCACAAAAGGTTGAGAATCAGCTAGAGGATCCAAAAGACATGTATTTGTATTGACACTCACATCACCATCGTTAGCATTCAAAAAAGTTTGTAAGGGCGATGTTTCTGCCAAGACATAACCTGAGTTACTTGCAGCAAAAGAAAACTTTGTTTCCATGGAGATAACATCGCGGGAAGTAGAAATCAACTCCAGCTTCAAGGTTGTGGACCTTCTAGCCTTTCTGGCCGAAGGGATAACTCAAGAAAAGAGCTCGATTCCCCCGAGAGGCAAACTTGTCCCCCCCCATGCCTTTGATTGTGTACATAGCACAAGCATCCGAGCACTCAAAAATGATCAATCGGAGGAGTTAAAGCATTCATACCGGAATCATCAAGCACATGAGTTAAAGATTTATTGACCTTCTTCCCTTTAGCCAAGACACGAATTTGGTTTTCCAAAGTTTCAAGCTTGTTGACTAATTATGCCTGGGTTTTTTCTAACTTTTGCACATGTGCATCTCTCGCCTGAAGGAATGCTAGCTTTGTTGCAGTGACTCCTCTGCCCATCCCTCTAAGTCTTCCAGGTTTGTCTCTTCCTAAAAGCTGGCTCACAACATCCTCTCTGATGCTAGTGCTAGTTGTAGATGTCATTTCACTGTCAAGGGATTTTATTTGTTCCTGATCAAAAATAGTTCAACATAGTCACAATATAATTACATTTCACTTACAATATTATCACATTTAAACTTACAATAGTATCAGCAAATTCTGGTCTTACTGGTCTCCCATCAGAATGAGTGTGTCCTCTTACCCATACTAAGCTCCTAGACACCTTGCTAGGGTCTGAACATTTTTTCTTCTACAAATAGCAAAGGCACATCATGGAGGTGAACAAAATACACAAATTATTAAAATAAACATACCATTTCATCAGCTAAACGAATCATTCCTTTACAACTGGTGGTGTGTGGAATATGTCCCTTCCTCAGTTCCCTGAACTTTTCACTAACAACCTACATAGAGAAACCCACAGTTAATAAAGATTCAAATGTACATAAATCTAGCATCAAGTTATAAATATCCAACCTCAAATTCTTCATTAGTCTTACACTTCACCCAGTTTTTCCAGGCCATTTATCATTCACATTAGCCCAAGTTAATAGGTCAACTGGATGCTTCATTGTACCATCTGAACTTGCATTATTGAAATGCCACCTCAACTCTTCAACTACCCTTTTGGATCTAAACATCCGCCTGAATCTGTCTTTTATAAGAAAATACCTAAGAACCTTCACTGGAATCCCCTTCTTCTCCTGACCAGTATTCTTATCTCTTTCCCATCTTGACAGATTACATCTTGGACATATTTTCATATATGCGTACTGCTTCCTATAGAGGATACAGTCGTTACTGCATGCATGAATCATGTCGTATCCAAACCCAAAAAATTTCAGAAACTTCTTCTCTCATCTGTTGATCTTGGGAGAACATTTCCATAGGAAGCATCTCATGAAGCATTCTCAGCAGCTGATCAAAATAGTTCTTCGACATACCACTCTTGAATTCAATCCTGTAAAACCCCATGATTGCAGAGATCTTGATGTAGTTAGGAAAATTGGGGTATAGAGGAGTTTCAGCATCTACTAACTTCTTCCTAAACTCAGACTCTTCTTCACTACCAATATCATCTTGATGATCCTCACTGTGGCTATTGGGTTGTGAATCACCATCAAAAAAGGTTGTCCTAATCAAATCATAAGCTTCAAACTCAGAGCTCAGATCTTCAGATGACTTAGCAGTTCTAGTATCCCATGCTTTCTCCACCATGATTTTCTCTTGTATTTCTCATCCATGCCCCTAATCACTAGATGTTCTACAACTGTATCTAATGCCTGATGACATAAATTCCGGCAGTCTATGCAGGGACATAACATGGCACTTGGGTTGCTTAGACTTTTCATTGATGCATACACAAAATTAGTTGCTCCTGTCTGATTCTCAATGTTATCCCTGGAGCCAACTAACATTAAAAAGCTCAATAGAATTCTGCAAAACAGTTTTACTTGACAAAGCAATTTAAAGAATAAACAGTTTCATACCTTGGATGCCAAACACAAGTCTTCTCTATCTTACAAAAACACCACAGCTCCAAGTACACTCAAATTAAACCATACCAATTAATCAACAAAACAAGCAAAGGTGATTACTCACTTGTTCCTTTGTTCTGTAAATTTATGAAGTAGCTCCTTTGTTTTGTAACACTTTCATTTTACAGATCTCAAGTTCTGAACCCTCATTGCATCAATTAAAGTTTTTAAACAATATATCTTAACACAAATTCGTGTTCAAAACCCTATAAATTTCATATACCTTTAGTTGAGAACCCGAAATTTCCAGGCAGCTGAGTTTTAGATTAGGGTTTTCGGTTGGACAGTAACACTAACAAATCAAGTGAGAGGGTGATAAATTGAGTGAGGGAGAGTGAAATCGAGTGACAGTGTGTGTGTGTGTGTGTGTGTGTCCAGAAACAGGTTTTTGAAATCCAGACAGAGAGCTGAAGAACATGCAGAGAGATTGAGAGATATTTGCTCATTTGCCTTAGGAGAAAAGGTCTTAAGGCAAAACATAGATAGCGTTTTCATTAAGCGCCAAAGAAATTAGGGGTCGCGTGTTTTAATTTTCATTAAGCGCCAAAAGAAAAGAATTAGGATCCGCGTGTTTTTTTGTCCTGCTTAAAACATAGATAGCGTTTTCAAATTACCAAATGCTATCTTTGATTCACAATTCAATCAAACATAGCATAAACATTAAAAACGCTATCTGGTTATGCTATCAATAGTCAAATTTCTTGTAGTGTACACACAGTAAATGGATTCTGAAGCTCAGTTTGTTGTCATAGTTGAGAAACATTCTGAACAACGAAACTCACGCCATCATGGCGTTCTTCCATTATGAGATTACCACGCTTGGACTCCTCATCTTGTACGACAACCTGATACACCTCATCAATAGAAAGAAGTGGATCTCGCGACAATAAGGAAGATTTAACCGCTCCAAACACAGATTTGTCAAGCCACATGAGAAACTGATGCAACTTATCTTCCTCGCGTTCTCTAGCAATTTCTTCAGTAGTCTTAGCTTGCTGAAAATTAGCCATACTAGTCCACAGCTTTTGCAACGTCCCATAGTAAGCTTCAACAACCACACTTCTCTGATGAGAATTTGTTATCTCCACTTTGAGACGTTGCACTCTTTGACCGTTTTTCACAGAAAAACGCTTTTGAATATGTAGCCAGAGATCACGAGCAACTTCATAATGAGAAAACGAACTGCTAAGATCAAGAGCAATCGTAAGTTTAATCCAAGAAACAATCATTGAGTAATTCGCCCACCAATCTTCAAAACAATCAGATTCATTATCAGGTTTAGGAATGCTAACATCGACAAAGCCAAACTTTTTCTTTGCCCGCAAAGCAAGCCGAAGGTTCATGGACCACTCATCATAGTTTGGTCCACAAAGAGCTGGTTGTGTGATGATAGCTCCAGGGTTATCACCTGAAGAGAAATCGTATACGGCGAGGTGACGGTTCCGATCGGACTTGATCAGGAGGATCTATGGAGATCGATGAACCCCATGTACCACTTGCTTCTTCAAGAATCATTGTTGATTAGAGAGAGTAACACGACTTAAAACTCGTGAAACTAAGATCAAGAAATCGAGATTGTAGAAGAAAAAACAGAGTTTAGACAGCACACGAGCGAAATACTTAATAATTTAGGTTATGCTCTGATACCATGTCAAGACACTAGGTTTTGAGATAAGAGTTCTTATTGATCATAATGTTATGGCGTTGCCTTATATACAAGTATGTTAACCTAATGTAAATCAAGTAATTAGTTTTGTATCTAATTACAATACAAGAATATACTATACTCTAATAAATACAAAATACCAAGTTTTGTTAGACTTGTCTTGGACGATCACATTTTGCTGCATTTTCTGAACTAGTATGAAGCTATTTGGCACGAAAGGTCGAAATTAAGGAGAATAATCGAGATGAGACAGCAAGCAATAATAAATCTTCTTTACAAAAAAAAGAAGCAATAATAAATCTTATATTCTAAACCCACTTCCATTCAAAATATGTAGTAGACAAGTCCCGGTATGAGATTTGCTTTGGTGGGCGGAAGAATAATAAATAAAGCTGTAAATGATCAATCTCTCTCTTCTGTAATTCGATCTCACGATGCTTGTCTGAGAAAGAACAAGAGAGAGAAGAAACAAATTATGCTGTAATGATAAAAAGATCGTTTGTATCAATCATTTAGTTTACACTTGTTATGTGCTCTGCTTTTTTTCGTTCAATTTTTTTTCATTTTTAGATACTTGTTCTTTGTTTCCAATAACAGAAATTTATGGTTCATTATTACTTTTCGTTGGACATATCACATATGTACCTTATTCTCTTTTTCTTTTTTCTTTTTTCTTTTGTCGTGTTAACCTTATTCTCTTTTTTCCACATATCTCGTGTCCTCCCTTAACCCTTTCTAATACTTTTTTAAATATAGTTAGGAGTTAACAAATAAAATAAATGTTTTTATCAATAAAATAAATGTTTTTATCCCCAAAAATGAAAAATTAACAAAGTAATTGAAGACAAAAAATTGCCAAAAATGCTCTTCACACTTGTGACTAACGAAATATAATTTTGATAAAAATAGTATGTTTAACAGAAACTTTAACAAAAAAAAAATAGTCTTGATAGCTAAATTATATGTTTTATTTACTAAAATAATTGTGAGTCATGACTAAAGCTAAATGACCAATTTACAATTTAAAAAGTTCATCTTCAAAAAATGAAGATGTGAATAGTATTTCTTCAAATTTGAAGCAACACTGTTCATTGCTTCATTTTGAAGCAAAAAATGAAGTTTCATTGGAATAAATTTTTCTTGAAAATGAAGCAAAAAGTGGAAAATGAAGCTCCATCCGAAATAGTGTTAATGAGCTAATTCACTTTTTTATAAAGGATAAAATAAAGGTTTAGAAGTAGCAAAGGCAAAGGCACACATTATCACAAGCACTAGCCTTTCCTTGGCACGCAACACCATCTTGCATACACACGTACAAGCACAAGCACCCCAAAAATTGATCCGATCATGATTAAAAAACCGTTTCGAATACTTTTTTTTTCTTTTTGGTTAATATCTAACCATGGTTTCTTTTTAAAAAAATTCCCCCAATTGCCCTCAATCAACTTTTTTCCTTTTTTTTCACATGAGTAAAGGGTCTTTTAGAAAAACTCTTCCTGTTTTTATTAATATTTGTGTTAATATTAGATTCTTAATATTTCTTTTTTTATGGTTCAAATTCACTCTATCTTTATTCCTAGCTAACCAATTGAATTTATTATTTTTTTAAAAACTAATTTAATTTATTGGATAATTCTTTTTTAAAAATTGATCCGACATAAATATACAATTTCTTTACTTCATCTATGAAATGAAATAAAAAGTTTCATACATACCTAGATCTTCTTTGTAGAATACCCCATCTTATTTTAAAAAAATTGAAACATAATTTATGTTTCTATATGAAAACTAACTTTTCATATGTAACTAGACATTTATACTATGGAGAGCTGGCCATTTCGTTTAAGATAATATATGAAAATAATATATCTAATTTTAAATAGTATTTAGATTCATCTATTTTTCATTAAAATTGAAATTTTGTAGAACTGTTTGTTACAGTTCAAGTTCCAACATTTATTTCTTGCAAAAATACTACTTTCCCTTTACCCATTTTATTTAGGTTATATATACATAGTTAAAAAAAAAAATTAAAAATGATACCACGGAAATCACGAAATCACAGCCATCAAAGTGACTGTATTGCGTAAAATTTTGCGAAAACATGCATAAAATATTCAGTAATTAATCAAGACGGTAATGGTCATTTTATTTGTCGAGAATATATTTCTCTTGAGCTGCATACTTTTTTAGATCAAAACTTTTCTTTTTCACTTTCAGAAAAATTCTTATCTGAATACATATTATTAGTATTCATATATTGTGCCTCCATTCCTAAAGATGTGTTTCATACAGTAGCATTGTTTAGCTTTTAGGTTCTAAATTCCAAATTTACCTGTTTATATGATGTACGTAATTAAATAATAGTAGATTTATTCTCCATTCATGAGATCCTTTGATTAAATTATTAATTTAAAAGCAATTTAATAATATTTTCAGCAATAGATCGATCAACCACAGTAGTTTAAATTTTCTTTATCATGGATACTACTATTGTTATTCTAAGGTGACATCAATCTCGGAGTGTGCTGATAAAAATAACTTATTTTGTAATCCTTAAACGGAAAAAATTCGACACATATATTTGCCTTAATATCGTTTTTTAAGGTTTCAATTTCTTTGAGTCTTTTTCCTCTTGGTTGGCATTAACTATTACTTAACTATTTGTATTGAGTAGTTCTCTAATATCATAAAGTCTCGTATTCAAAACAATATAGAGGTGAGATGAGCAAGTGGACCAGTGATTGCATCACCTCTGTTGTCATCTCACAGAATCAGAGTTCGAACCATGCACCTGCCTCTTGTGAGAAGAACTATAATTTAATGAATTGGTTAAAAAAAATAAAATGCTTCCATTTATTTTCGAAAAGATGATAATACCGAATACAAAAAAAAATTCTTTATAAGTGGAATAGAAAATTCATGCCCCATACATTGCAGGGTTCCCATCATTTGATAAATATTCTCTTGTCTTTTTTGATGTGATATGAAATTATTTTTCATATTCTATCCTTTCCCTATATATATCTCAGATGTCCACCGTTTCAGTATTGCATTGCCACTCGAGTTAGTTAAGAACAAAAGTATCAATAGTTTGATTTGTCTCACTCGACTTAGTAGATTAAATTTTCTCAAAAAAGTTGAAACCAAAATGCAGAGGCAAGTGGCGCTCATTAAGCAATCCCTCTTTGATCAGGTTAATTTTGTTTCTTAATTAGTGTTTGTGTAGTATACTATCCTTTCCCTAGTAATGATATTTTTTTAATAAGAACATACGAAATGAATTAAGAGTAAAAAATGGGGAAATGCATGCAGGGATATCTTGATGAACAATTCATGGAGTTAGAAGAGCTACAAGATGATGCAAACCCTAATTTTGTTGAAGAAGTTTCCGCATTATACTTCAAGGATTCAGCTCGATTGATCAATAACATTGACCAAGCTTTGTGAGTACCTTTATTTTATTTTATTTTATTTTGTTATATGAGTACTTTTATTTTTCTTTGAATTTTCTATTTTTCCACTTTTTTAGTCTTCTAATATATAAGAATTATTTTTGACTATGCAGGGAAAGAGGAACATTTGATTTCAATCGACTGGATAGTTACATGCATCAGTTTAAGGGCAGTAGCACGAGGTATTTTCTCAACTAATAATTTTTGATAAAATTAAGTACTATTTTAATAAACCCGGAACAACATAATTAACTTATAAAAATGTGAAAGATTAGTAGTTAAAATGTATTTACGAGAAAAAAAATAGCAGTCCAATTAAAATTGTTGCAATTTACTTGACTAAATCATAGTAGTACTTTACTTTTAAGGTTGTTGTTAGATATCCAATTAAAATATTATTGATTAGAAAGTCTTTAATAATGACAGAAAGTACATTTTTTAAAATATATTTGCAGCATTGGTGCGAGTAAGGTGAAAGCTGAGTGCACTATGTTTAGAGAGTACTGCAGAGCTGGAAATGTTGAAGGGTACTTTCGTTTCCCCCACTCTCTCGTAATTAGCAGAATTTAAACTCGTGGGGTCAAAACCAAAATAAAAGAAAATCTAGGGACAAAATTGCAATTTTCGTCACACTAACATAATTTTTCTTGCTGCTTTGCGACAAGCGCAGATGCTTGAGGACTTTTCAGCAACTGAAGAAAGAACACGCAACGTTGAGAAAGAAGCTTGAACATTATTTCCAGGTAAGC
This sequence comes from Anastatica hierochuntica, assembly GCA_900406275.1. Lineage (NCBI taxonomy): Eukaryota > Viridiplantae > Streptophyta > Magnoliopsida > Brassicales > Brassicaceae > Anastatica > Anastatica hierochuntica. The sequence continues at coordinate 50,082 of OVAN01000603.1, forward strand.
AAATATATCGATTATTCTAAATAAACCACATATATAATTATTGTGATTATACGATTAATCACTTTTGTTACTATATAGTAGTATTTTTTAAAAAAAATAAAAGTTATTTACCTAAGTTAATATTTGTAATAAACAGTTGGCAAGGCAGGCGGGGCCTAAGGAGACAGCACGTAGGCCCAAGTAAGAGAACGACAGAGAGATAAATGAGGAATCGTCGACGAATTTTGTAGAAAAAAATATAATAAATAGTTCCTCTTTATTTTAATGTACGTTATAAATAAGATCTTGGATATTTTAATATTGTGTATATATGAATTAAATAAAACCTACCTCTGTGTTTTGCCTTAGACATATATATGTCACTTTCTCCTTAGACTGTGTATTGATGGTTACCTGAATACCTCTTATTCGTAGCATTTTGGGATCCAATACTATCGCCATGCATCAATGAATGGGCAAAAAAGAACAATGTCTTTATCGCTTTCTTTTTTTCTGTTAATAAAACGATTCTTTTTTAGTATGATTGAATGTATCGTTTTAATTTCATTATGATGTAGTACAATTCACTATTATAGATTCTATATATTATGTACTCTCTTCTACTAGCACTAACAATAGTAGCCAAAAAGAAAAAGAAAAAAAGAAGAAGGCTTATAGTTAGAGAAAAACAGTATTTCAGTATCAATATGCTTTAAGTACTTAATTATAACACTTCTCCATTTGATTATTCTCGTAGTGTTGCATGTTTGATTTCTGCATACGATACAACGCAACACTGACAAAGTAGAGAGAAAATAACTCTCTTCCAAAAATAGAGAGGATGATTCGCAGGTATTGGTATGGCAAAGAAGATAATAATTAAGAAAATAACAAGGCTAATTCATTGTTCATTAAACAATAGTAACAAAATTTTGATTATATAACTGGTTTTAAATCATTTTATCTAAACAAGACCTGTGTTTTTTCGCGGCGACATATTATTTTAGTGGACATGTAATTTATAAGCATAACTTCTTGGAGTTTTATTCGTCTTGTGAGTGTTGTAGAACATGCATGAGTTTCGTATTGTACTATACTATTTTCTTTTTAATCAACTAATTTATGAAATGAATTTTATATTTTTCATTTTATAAACATATGATCTAACATTGTCTTTTGAGATTGGATTTTACTATTTAACATATCAGATATTAATATATCCATTTATTGAAATACAAAGGTAAGTTATTGTAAATGATAAGTTTCATAAATAACGCGTTATGTTGTAACCATAGTATTTTATAATACTAGTATCTTCTTTGAAACAGGACAGACTAGCAATAACATTTACATAACTACTGTTCTTGATACTAACTTTCAAAGCGACGTAAAACTACTCTCATTTATTAGCTTATTTCGCTCAATCTCACAACCTCCATCTTCCTCACTTTAAACACACACAGACCAAATCCTATTTATAGCATCCATGTGCATCTTTTTTCCACTTAAAAAGGTGAATTTATTAAAATTACCTATAAAACTTTTTAATTGTAGAAAAAACAAGCTGGTCCAATTTTTTCCACGAATCAAAAATAGTTGGTTAATATATTAAATAAGAGAGAGAGAGTTGACAAAAAACATTGAAGTAAAACTAACTTCTAACCTCTTTGTGTTTGAATCTTCTTCTTCTCTTTATGTATATATAAACCAAACCAATGTAACATATAGTCTTCACCATTCACACTTACCAAATATTAAAAAAAAAATGGATCTTTTGCTTCTCTTCTTGATTTCAATCTTGTCGATTCTCAAAATTTCATTTGGTCAAGACAATTCAACGACTCTTGTTCCAGCCATCATAACATTTGGCGACTCTGTAGTCGATGTCGGCAACAACAACAATCTTCCGACCCTTTTCAAAGCTGATTATCCTCCTTATGGCCGTGATTTCCCTAACCACAAACCCACCGGCCGTTTCTGTAACGGCAAGCTAGCCACCGACATTACGGGTACAACCATAAGCTTTACTTGTTACTCAAGTTAACCTTTTACTTGTGACCCAAGTTATCCTTTTTGTAAGCTCTCTTCGAAGCTGTTGAAACTGATGTAGTTTTCTTTGCGTTACAGCTGAGACTCTAGGCTTCACTAAGTACCCACCAGCTTATCTAAGTCCAGAAGCTTCAGGAAAGAATCTTCTCATTGGTGCTAATTTCGCTTCTGCAGCTTCAGGTTACGATGACAAAGCTGCTCTTGCCAATGTGAGTCACTGCTTTTTTTGTTCTGAATCATATCTTCCTTGAGCTTGCTCTTGTCTTTCTGATTTTCGATCTTTGTTGGTAGCACGCGGTCCCGTTGTATCAGCAAGTTGAGTATTTCAAGGAATACAAAAGCAAGCTGATAAAAATCGCAGGAAGCAAACAATCTGATTCGATCATAAAGGGAGCAATCTATCTCTTAAGTGCAGGAAGCAGCGACTTTGTTCAAAACTATTATGTGAATCCTCTGCTTCACAGTGTCTACACTGTTGACCAATACGGTTCTTTCCTTATCGATAACTTCTCTACATTTATCAAGGTAAACACATTTCTGCTTCTCTGTCTCTGTGTTTATCCTCTGTTTTTTCATATGCTATTAGGAGATAATCTTTGAGATTGACAAATGTTGCAGCAAGTGTATGAGATTGGAGCAAGAAAGATCGGTGTGACTTCTCTGCCTCCAACGGGATGTCTTCCAGCTGCAAGAACCCTTTTTGGTTTCCATGAAAAAGGATGTGTTCAAAGACTCAACACAGATGCTCAACAATTCAACAAGAAGCTTAATGCAGCTGCTTCAAAGCTTCAGAAGCAATACTCTGGACTTAAGATTGTCGTCTTCGACATCTACAGCCCACTCTATGATCTTGTTCAGTCCCCTTCCAAATCCGGTAAGTCACTCAGATGGACTGATAATTTTAGCATTTCTTGCTGCTCAAGTAAATCCATGACACTTGACATACTCGCCTTCTTTCTTACAGGATTCACAGAAGCAACAAAAGGATGTTGTGGAACAGGAACAGTGGAAACAACTTCATTCTTGTGCAATCCGAAATCGGTGGGGACATGCTCCAATGCTACTCAGTATGTGTTTTGGGACAGTGTTCATCCCTCTGAAGCTGCCAATCAGATTCTTGCAACTGCTTTAATTGGACAAGGCTTCTCTCTACTCGGTTGATCACTCTTAGATCCTTTGTCTACTCGGTTGATCATTCTAAGATCTTTTGTCTTATTTCTCTTCTTGAATCGCTGTTTCTATCAAACCTTGAGTCATATATCTAGTTCCCTTTGAGTTATGTATCAAACCGCCACTCTATTTACTATAAATGAATTGAAACTTAGTACAAGAAAACACAGATGTTGAGAACATTTTTTATACCAAAGAGGCAAAGACTATGTAGTACAACCACCCTTCTGCATGTTCTGTTTTACAAAAGCAAAATGATTAAAAAGGTCCCCTATAACCACTGCATTTCAGATTTCATGACCCCCATCATAATTAGTTTTGATTTGGAAACTCATATAACAAAGTATCAGAATTCAGATCCGCACAATCTAACCCAAAATTGGTTCATTTCATGGTTGTCCGAAAATATTAAGGGCAGATACGAACATCTCGTGGGCTCCAAGCTATTACTGCTTGGACTAAAATTGATTACGCGGAGGCCCAATCATACAAAATGGAGCCCATCATTGCTTGTACTTGATTTTAACCTTTTCGAGTGCTTGTAGATAAATCATGTATTTTGTTACCATCATGTGTTAGCCTCAAAATATCATATGATAATTTTTCATTTAAAGCAGATTAATCTAGACTGAACTGCAAACTAATTCTAAGAGTTTAAAAATATTTTCAACTTTTAATCATTCAAAGTTATATACTATTTAGCCAACATAAAAATGGAGTGAAGACTTTTCACGAATGTGTCTTAAAGTCTCAAATTCGATTTTTGATGTTGAAAATATATGTAGACACATAGACGGATCGATGGGTCTGAATCTCGAAATCATGACATGCTGTTAGATAAGATACACAATAGATCTTAATCTAACATCTTCTCAATGTAGATGCTAAAAAGTTCATGGATACTAAATTTGAAGATAATGACATATATTTAATCAACTAAATATATACTAGGATCAATTTTTCATGTTACAAATTAGGTTCACATAGACACACAAAAAGCATGAAGAGAAAAAAACTTGACTGGTGGAAATGAAATTTGCGTGAACAGGTAGAGTAGATAAGTCATTTTCTTTCTTAGTTTGAATAACTTTCACATAATATCACAACGTATGACAAGCTGTTTGATTGAAACTACTTTTCTTTTACTTTTTTTTACATTATTACGACCAGTAAACTTACTAATTTATTTTCTTTTTTCTTTTTTTTTTTTGTTAACGAAACGGTTAAACCCAAGTATATTAAAGAACCAAACCTAATTTCTGAGTGGGAGACCAGTCCACGGATAGATTCTCTCTATGGGTATTCAAATGGGTTGAAAGAAAGGATCTATTTTCGTGTAAGTGTCCATAGACAGCGTGAGGTAGTTTTCTTCCGGCAGAGTTTCTAAGAAATAAACTCAACAAAGAACTTAGCAAAACAATGATCTCTTTAT
>OVAN01000604.1:0-54698 GCA_900406275.1 Anastatica hierochuntica
CATAACATTACTGAATTAATGTTTAATGCAAATATAACTCCGCGCACAGCGCGAATTAGAATCTAGTTAAGGATAAATTTGGTGTATCACAAAAAAGTATTTAGTTTTTTAGATAAAGAAAAAAATTAATAAAATAGTGGAAGTGTTTTTTTAAATAAATTATAGTGGAAGTGTTTTACAAAAACATCTTTTTGTGAACAAAAAATGGATAAAATAGTAATTTTAATCTTTGGATTTTTTTTTCTTATCCTATGAATTATTAGTTATATTACAAATTTTGGAGGATGATTGGTGTTTTGCTGTAAAGATTTTAGTTTTTTTAAAGTCTTTAAAGCTTAAATTTTTCCAATCACAATTTAAAATTTAAAAGTATTAAAAGCCTCCTTAAATTTCTCACAGCATGTTTTCTAATTTTTCTTTTTCTCACGTTGGTTTTTTCTAAAGCCAATAAAGTGTGACTTTATTAATTTTAAAAGTCATAACATTTTATTTTAAAGCAAAAGTCTTCAAGAAATCGATCTCCGGATCTTCTGGCGTAAAAGCATTAATGAACCTTGAATCAACCACTGGACTAAAGAGGTTTTCGCCAATTTTTGGATCTAAAAAATTAAATAATAGGTGGATCTAGGTTAGATCTTATAACTACTCTTATATTAAACAATTTTAGTCGGAGAAAATAAATAACCATTTTAATTTTATATATTAAGTATGAAGTCAATTTGCACCAGATTAAAAGTTGGTTTGGTTGATTACTAGGTTACCCTTAATGAATTAGTTAATTAATAATATATTAAAATTACTTATTTAAAAATAAAAACGAAAATACTAAATAAGAAACAAAATTATTAAAGAATAAAGTCAATAGATTTATTTATTTTGAAAAGCCATGGTTATCCTTAATAAATTATGTTATATATTTGATTTATTCTATTTAAGTAATATATAAGATAAACTTATTTTGGAATATAGTAAACTAAAAAGATATATTAACATTACTGAAATCAATCATGTTTTTTTATAAAATCTAGTTATATTTATATAAATTTTAAAATATTTTAGTATTAAGAATATTAATGGATAAATTAAGAATTTAGTATTATAGTTTTTAACGAGGTCGAACGTTAAAAACTGAAAAACATTTCAATCTTATGCAAGATACGTCAAATGAAATAATTTAGTATTTAAGATTACATATTTAGCGGAATCGAATGTTAAAGTTCGTAATATTTCAATCTTATGTTAGACATACCAAACGGAGTATGCACTACTTTATTTAAAATTTATATAATAAAGTATATTGACTAAGTAAAAAATAACATTATTTAAAATTTTAAAAGTCAAAATTTTTTAAATATCATATAAATATTTATATTTATCATACTCATAAATTTTATGAAATTAACACATACAAAAATATTGACAAAACTTTAAAACCCGCATTTATGCGGGCCAACTACCTAGTTACTCTTATAAACAAAAAAAAAAAGTTACTCTTAGAAGGGTTTTTGTCTTGTTTGTTAATCATTTTATGAGATAGGTTACTATATATATGTAACTATCTTAATTACTCCTATTAGCAAAATATTAAACAGGTTACTCTTTAAAGGCTATCTTGTAGTTAAATTGCTAATTATGTTATGAGATTGACAACAATGTTAGTTTATCTTTGGCAATTTCATAGGATTGTCAAATTTCATTACCTTGGAAAACTAGTGGTCGACTAACTCAACATCAAACTCTATAATTCAAGAGCTAATTTGATTGAGACATTACAACATTTTCACACATAAATTTAATGTCCAAAAGATGAAAAAAAACTCAAAAGAACTTGGAATATTTGTGCAACTCACTTGTGACAAACCTTAAAAGACAAATCAATTCATTCCTTTTTCCACAATAACCTTATCTTGATTTTTGTGGAAAACATAAAGCAAAACCAAACTAAGAAAATTTAAAAAGCATCCTAGCTAAACAATGAAGTAGAAAACCTTAACAAAATTAGAAACAAAAAAACAAAATCGATTAAATAAAATATGTATCGTATAACCCGTCAAGTCATAATATCATCTTACGGAACCAGGATTACAAACTACAAGAAAAAAACAATCCCGTCAAGTCATGGCTTCGAAGCAAGCTCTTAAATCTTTCACCATTTCATCGTTTGCTTGCCTCAACAAGCAGACCACCTTTTCTCCTGCTTAGTTTTCATTGACTAATAGTTACGATCGTCCCTAAAATTTTAAAGCCGCACAAAAGACAAATATATCGATTTTACATATATTTTTAAAGATACTTTTTTGCAAAAAATGCACTAGTAGTGTTTAACTTTTTTCTCCTAAAATAAGTTATAAATGTATGTTTGTTTATGATCAAGACCGGCTCTACCGGTAGTCTCAAGTCGGTAAGATTCAAGCGGGCACAAGTCTATGCTTGTGCTCATGACCGGCTTTCAATTTTTTTTTGTAAAACATGCATTTATATAAACTAACACTAGGTGCTCACTGGGCCGAGTGTTCATCCATTTCATGTGTGAAAGCCCATTAAGCTTTTGCTTCAACAAAAATATTGTATCAAGATCCATTAACCCTGGCTCAGTGGAACAATGATCAACATTTCAATTTGACTGTACTATAAGATAGCTTGATACACTTATGAGGTTTTGAAAATAAGTATAAGCTCAATAATGATTCATATGTGACCAACTTTGTTATTCAGTAAAGCCCCATTTAAAGTAGATTGATAATACTAATTTTTACTTTATCTGATCTATGATCTCAAGACAAAAGTACAAGTAGGTACCTAACCTTTTAGCATTTACTTATTACTGACATCCATTATTAAACAAAGTACACTGTACATAATTTATTAATAATCTTAGATAACTAGTAGGAAATGTACCTAAAATCACTTAATGTGTTATGTTATTAATATATACTATCTCTATATATATTAAGTGATGTTTAAGATTGTGAAACGCTTACTAAAAAAATGCTTTTTTTTCTGTTGAGTAAAATTTATTTATGAGTAGAAACACATCAACCAAAAAAGGTACTAAACAAATTTTAATTGGTTACATAAGTTAAATTAAGTTTAAATGTTCCCATGAAAATTTAAAAACATAAATTAAATTGAAACAAGAATGTTCTCTAAAATTTCGTTTAAAATGATATTGAGAGAGTATTTTATGATAATTTATGCACGACCAATTCAATATTATTTAGAATTGCGAAACAATAATTTTTTGGATCTTTTAATTTTTGGTTATAATTTTTAAAAAAATAATTAGTCATCAATGTTTATACATATACTTTTTATAATTCAAAGATAAATCTCATGTCTTAATTGACTCGAACTAATCCTCTGAAGAAGATATAGTCTAGAGATAAATCTTTTTTATGTGTATTCAAATAGCTCGAAAACAGTGTGGATGTTTAAAAACAATGTGAGATAGTTTCGCATAACATGTGGATCGAACTCTAACGTGTTAGCATCATGAGCATGTCTTTTTACCACACATATATATATATACATATATATACACGTATTTTTGCTAAAACAACTAATTAGTCATCATTTTCTCGTTTTATTGCATATCAAGGCCTGCAAATGTAGCCAAATCTTGAATACAAAGAGCATAATATCAAGTGTTGCATATCTATTATTATAGTCTACAACTAATAGGTTAATCATTATTAACAACTGTAATAACACTTTACATATAACGACACATTGAACCAAAAAGAAAAAAGAAAAAAAGATATGATAAGAAAGGAACAATCAAACAAAAGGCCAAAACTTGAATGATATTTTGTAAAGGTTATATAATAAAAAACTTAAAATAAAATATATAAAAAATCAATATAAATAAAATGGAAATGAGATTTGATAGCACAACACAAATATACAAAGACACGAGTGGAGAGAAAAGAAAGAAGAAAAAGCAATAACCCAAATTGATCACACATCTCATCAATTCTCCTTAAATGGATAAATAGATCTCACCTCTTTTTACTTTTTTTTTCCTCTTTCTGATTTATGATAATTAAAAACCAACACAAGAAGACAAAACTATTTTCTTAAAATTAATTATTATAATAAAAAATTTTAATATTATGTACTTTTTGTGTCTATATACACATGCATATAGAATATGCATAGGGACATATAAATAGTAAAATTGTAGGGTCTCTTCCCTTATTTAAAGCCTGCAACAGAAATGAGTGCACTTCTCTGTAGTAAACAGTAACACATCGGTCTTCTTCATGTCTTTGGATTTTCTTTTTTGGATTTGGTTATATATTTTTTGAGATAAAGATATGAGAGATTCATCTATGATCATCATCATTGAAGAGTTTAAATTGTTAATTAAAAAAATTGTAAGTTGATCATCATTTTGTGTAAGCTTTCTAGTTCAGTGGTTGGTCAATGATTAATTAATACTTATACATCAGGAGATAAGAAGATCGATTTTTCGAAGATGCGCAATTTATTGCAGGTTAATGGAGCATGCTTATAAAAAGTCTTCACCGTGGTACAAGCGAAGATCGTTCGTTATGCAGCAGATGGAACGAAAATATTTTTTCGTTTAAATATTGTCTTTGTAGTTGTTTCTCAAAAATTTGTAATAACAGTAGTAATAATTTAGACGGATTTCTATATGACGGTCAAAAAGGGTCGAGAGATCTACTGAATGAGGTTTTCAAAGAGTTGATTTAAAGTCTTTACAAATCATCATGCATCTTTTTCATGATTTGTCTCACGATTCTAAATATTGCTTCTAAAAGCTCATTCATCCTAACATTATTTCAGCACAAACACGCTTAACAATTAAATTCTCTTTGAACAATTGAGTGAAAGATAAATGTACTTTGGTGAAACAGATAATCAAATCAATATTTTAAAGCTTTTCTCACACATTGATATATCTTTACAAATTGAAGTCTATCAAAATTTATATAATATTTGATTATGGTTTAGCTTTTTTATTTATTTTTGGCAAAAAAATCTAAAGTAATGGAAAAAATGCACCATATAAAAAACCATTAATTAAATAATTAATTAATTGTTTTGAGCGTTTCTACCTTGGGCTTTGTTACCCTCCATATTTTTTATTCCAGAGATATATGTTATTTTATGTCTCCCAAAATTTTTTTATTCTGTCGACTTTTGTTCATATTTATTGACGTAAGTATGAGTTGGTCTCTAACCTTCTTTATGTTTGGTTTCGTTTCTTTGCATTGGTTTTGTAGGTCGTAAAACTACTACTATTTAAGTTTTTTAATATTGTCAAACCACAGAAAAAAAGATAGAAATCTTTTTGTTATATACCCTAATCTTATATTAATTTTTTTAGAACACTAACATACTGAATAATGTTTTGTTTGGATATTACACAAATTCATCCGAAAAAAATATATAAATTGATTTATGTCATAAACAGAGTTAGCTCCGTACATAATTTGGCCTTTCCACCTCGTTCTTGCATTAAAATTATTTTTTTCCCACCGAAAAATATATTTTATTCTGTCGACAAGATTTTTTTTGGGTTTATTTATTAGTTATGTTGCTATTTGTTTGTTTAGTGCTCTGAAGATTCTGGGTTTCTTTCATGAAATTGTATAAAAAAGTAAGGAGAAAAAATCAAAACTTTTTGTATTGTTAGCATTCATGCAAAAGAGATTTAATCAAAACCCACTTTTCTCTTTTTCAGTTTTATTATTGTTTCATTAACATTTTTTTACTTTAGTTTATATATATAATAATAATAATAATTTTTCTTGTTGATTTCTTCAAGGAAACATAGAGAAGCTTGTTGAGTGAAAGTACAGTGTTGTTTCACTGAGAAAGAAGTTAAACTAAACACTTTCTTCTTCTTCAATTCTAACACACATTTTGGAAAAAAAAAACTTCACTTGAGAATCTTTCTCCAAAGGTTTTTTTTTTTTTCATCTGAAGAAGAAAGATAAAGGTAAGTTCAACATTGTTTTTGTTCTATATACATTTGTAGTAATCTAAATTTTTTTTTATAATTAATTTACTGTTTATTTACAGATATCTATAAAATACTATTGGTCTACTTTTATATGTTTTTAATGACATAAGTCTACATTAAATTTTTCTTTGTCTTTTGCAATATTTTTTTTACATGTAGTAACTATTCTATTCTCCAAAGATTTTGTTTCTCATAGATCTTTCTGAAAAAAATCCTTTTGTCTTAAGAGTCTTTAATACTTCTTGTTGTTGTTGTTGTTATTGCAGCTTTCACTAGAAACCCAATGGACAACAACAACAACAACACTTTTGGTTCTTTGGATAATGTTATAACTAATCAAAATCCTCTTCTGATAACTTCAAGAGAAGATTCAACAATGCTTCCATGGAGTTTCATTAGATCAGATCCTCTACAAATAGGTGGTGGATTTGATATTTTCAATTCTTTACTAGCTAACAAGTATGTATCATCATCATCTACTTCAAGATCTATCAATGTTCAAGAAACTACCTTTGAGGAAGCCATAGCTCCTCCTCTTCATTCACTTCATCCTCTAGATCATTTAGATTCCTCAAACAACATGTGGAGTTTTGGAGAAAGTAGTGAGTTTCAAGCATATTCATGTGGAGATAATGTTGTTGTTGGTGATCCAAATGAACCAATAATGTCTACAACATTCGATGAAAGCGATTTCACCTTTCTTGTTTCGAACGAAAGGAATGATCTTTCATTGAGTCTTGTCACTGATGTTTCTGATGAATCTACTAGAATTGCTTCAGAGCAAGCTTCTTGTAGTAGCAACAAAGACATTACTAATAATGTCTCTCAAGTTATATTTGGCTCAAAGTATCTTCACTCTGTTCAAGAAATACTATCTCATTTCGCCGCTTATTCGCTTAATAGCCTAGAGAATAACAATCCACAACGTTGTTATTCGACTCGTGGAACCGAGTCAGGGGCTGTTACGGAGTATCTTGATAGCGGTTTTAATAACTCCGAGTCGATATTGCATAGAAGATCATTAGAAGAAAAGAAAAATCATCTCTTAGATCTTCTACAAATGGTATAAACATTCACATTTTTTTTTAACATAATGTTTTAGAAATGGTTCTTGATTTCATGATGTTTTCTTTTAGGTGGATGATCAATATACTCATTGCATCGACGAAATTCATACGGTTGTATCAGCTTTCCACGCAGCAACCGAGTTAGATCCGCAGTTACATACTCGATTTGCGCTACAAACTATCTCTTCTTTATACAAGAACTTGAGAGAAAGAATCAGCAAGAAGATACTTATGATCGGATCGGTTTTAGAAAGAGGCAAAGATAAGTCTCAAGAAGCTTCAATGTTTCACCAACATTGTCTTTTTCAACAGATGAAAAGTAAGAACCATCAAATTTGGAGACCGCAACGAGGTTTGCCTGAGAAATCAGTATCGGTTTTACGGACTTGGATGTTCCAAAACTTTCTTCACCCGTAACAATCCTTTTGCTCTATATACTAAGTCTAACTTTATGATGGCATTGTACTAAGCTAAGTTATGTTTTTGGTATTGTAGTTACCCGAAAGATTCGGAGAAACATCTTCTTGCTATACGAAGTGGGTTATCGAGAAATCAGGTAACATCATTGGAACTTTCATCTTCGTCGTGTGGTACTAGTGTTCTAAAAAACGGTCTAGATTGTTTAAAAACGATGTTTGGGATATCGAAAACTTTGTTACATTCGGGCAAGTAACAAAGTATTTGCTTGTTTGTTGCGATTTTGTGATGATTTAAAAGGTATCAAACCGCTCTAGATTGTTTTAAAACGATGTTTGGGATATCGAAAACTTTGTTACATTCGGGCAAGTAACAAAGTATTTGCTTGTTTGTTGCGATTGTGTGATGGTTTAAAAGGTATCAAACTGGTTTATAAACGCGCGGGTGAGGCTATGGAAGCCGATGATCGAAGAGATGTACGCGGAAATGAACAAGAGGAAGATGAATAATACTCACATTCAAAGCAATGGAGGAAGTATTAGAATGTCAAAATCTGTTATGATGTGCCAAGAAAAGGGACAAAGAAGAGAATAATTGTGTGTTACAAAACTTGCTTTAGTACTATGATTATCAAACCGAGTATTACTATTATTATTATGATTGTTTTTATGTTATATAATTGTATATATACAAACTTCTTCTTGTATCATATGACTATTTCATGATTGTTGTTTTATAATATGAATTGTTTTCATATTCAATTCACCAAAAGTGCAAACACAAACGCCAAGTTCGTTTGCTTAACTTTTATAAGTTTGGTAAAAGGTATTGTTTGCGTGAGAAAAACACCCGAACCCGACAAAAAAATACCCGAATCTGAACCTAAACCAAGTTTTAAAAATACTCGAATGAATCCTGTTAGACAGTATTTCAAATATAAGGTATTATCCGAGCTTGATCCGAACTTGAGCAGGTATCCAAAAAACCGAAAAACTTGAATCGAACCTAGAATCTGAAAATTACAAACTGAGTCCGAACTCAAAACCGAAAAATCCAAAAAGAACTACAGAAAACCCGGAAATAATCGAAAAATCCTAGTTCGAACTCGATTTTTTTGGGTGCATTTGGATTTTACACGTGTTGCTAAACTCGCCATGAACTCGATTACATTCAATCCGAATCCGACACGTTTTTTTTAAATATGTGAGGCTAGTTCTGAAATTAGGGTGAGCATAACGGGTAACGGGTCGGGTAAGTACGACTAAGGGTCATGTACGGGTAATATGAGTATCCAAAATCACTACCTGAAACATACCCGTAATAATAAGGGTCATGTAATGATGGATAAGGGCCGGGTAAAAGTCGGGTTGGATATGTAAAATCAATACCCGTTTAATACCTTAACTCGTATTATATCAAAAATAACTCGTTTAGTTATTGTTATTAAATTGTTAAAATAATATAATAATAGTATAATACTTTTTTGAATACTATCTCCTATAAATTTTTTTATAAAATTAAAAAATTAAATTACAATAAACATAAAAATAATATTCAATAATATATTTATCGGTTTCAATTTTTTTCCTAAACATAACATTCTGTTTTGACAAAAAAATGTTTATCTAACTAGTTGAATATTACTAATATTACTAAATTTATAGATCATTTTTAATTTTTAGTTATGTAAATAGCTAATATGAATACCCATATAATTACTTTTACTCTACCTTTACCCGATTCTTACCCGTTTAAAAAAAATTCTCTACCCAAACGGGTAATTAGTATTATCCATACCCGATCCTTGCCTGCTAATTCGAGTCGGATATAGGACGGATCGGGTTACACCACCCAAAATGCTCTAGTCACCTGAAAACCCGAACTCGAACCAAAGGCATAGTTTGCTGGCAAGTAAAACGACATCGTATTTAAGTTCGACTGATGGTCTTCGGTAAACTAGCAAAACGCAGCGTTTTCTTCCATCTTCTCATGAACAAGTAAAAAAAGTAGAACAGAGAAAATCACTCATCTGAGGAACATCATCGACGGCGAATGGAGGAAGACAGAGACGTCGTGATCGGAGGTGGAGCGTGTCGATACGCGCTGAAACCGGCGCGTATTAAAAACGAGGACATACTCTTCTGCGTAGACATTGATGCGGAAGCGACGACGGAGATGAAGACCACGGGAACTAACGGGAAGCCATTGATGAGAATGGAATGCGTTAAGCAAGCTATTATCCTCTTCATTCACAATAAGCTCTCTATAAATCCAGATCATCGTTTTGCTTTCGCTACTCTCTCTAAATCCGCCGCTTGGGTATGTGTAATTGTTTGCTCTTGAATCGTAATCGTCATTTTAGGGTTTCGTTCGATTTGTGAGTATGATCTTCAGATTTTGTCTCTTAGATGGGGAAATTTTGGAATTCATGGTGTTCTTATCGGAATCTGTTAGATGTTTGTACAGTTAAGTGTGCTTGAGGATTAATGGCGATCTTGTTGTTTGTGTTAAAGAATGAAGAAGATGAGATCAAAGGTTGAATTTGTTTTGAGTGATGTGGTTATAGTTCTTGGAGATTTTCAGCTGCTTTTGAGTTTATCTTGTTCTGATTCTTAGAGGATTTGGATGAAAAGGGAAATGCTTTATCTGGTCTGCTTGATTTTGATGCTTTTGTTGGTCTCTAGGATAGATTGATCATCAAGTGGAAACTAGATGATCTCTTCTGTTTCCTTAGCTTCGAACTGCGTTTCCAATGTGGTATTGAAGTAAGTGAGATTTAGTGAATTTCCGAGAGAAATCCGTGAGAGAGAGAGAGAGAGATTAAATCAAGTGTGTGTCTGAAACCAAGAAGGGAGTTAGGTTGGTGGAAGAGTCTTACGGTTAACCGTGTACACGACCCTAGGGTGCGACCTCATGCCTTCGTGTCTTTACAATGTACCCCACGTGGTTCATATCCTGTTCAGGGTAGGTTATTCGAGCATCGGATAGGGAGTGAAGCCTCAGTTTCTTAGTAGATTGTAAATTAGTGATGGTGAGAAAGTATTTTTGAGTACTAAACATCTTGCTTCCTTTTGTTGATCGATCCTTTCATTTTAAATCCGAGGGTTCTCAATATTAGTCTGGTTTTCTCCTTGATGCATGCTTCGATGAAAATCTGTTTCCTTAAACATTCTTTATCTGATTTGGATTTGACGAGCTTGTTGGTTTTCTTTGTATTGTTTGTAGCTTCTAAAATAGGCAGAGAGATAACCACATTTTGATGCATAACGTAGACTCCACTAGTGACCGTTGTGTCGAGAAAGAAAGTCAATGTGGTTATTGAACTTTGGTTTAGATCCTCTTTACACTCTTCCTCTCTATTGCCTGTTTCATCTAAATTTGAACTTTGAGGCCATTTATGTATGTTTCAGCTTAAAAAGGATTTCACCAGCGACGCAGAATCTGCCATTGCTTCTCTAAGAGGATTATCAGCGACCAAATCCTCTAGTCGTGCAGATCTCACGCTTCTGTTCCGGGCAGCAGCTCACGAAGCCAAAAATTCCAGATCACAAAACCGAATTTTGAGGGTGGTAAGTTTATCATTCAACAAAACAATACGGAGAAAACCGCTCTTTTACTGATTCTATTACATTTCCCCTATGGAGATTCTCATATACTGTAGGTCATCCGTGAGACCGACCCACGATTGGCATATAAACCAGAAGCTCTTCACGTTGGATGTTATGTACCTACACGACAAACCGGGGCCAGACAATTGTCCTCAAGAGGTATACGACTCTCTTATCAATGTTGTAGAACATGTTTCGGAGTACGAAGGTTACATATTTGAGAGCGGTCAAGGGCTTGCACGGTCGGTTTTTAGGCCTATGTCGATACTGTTATCGCATCCTCAGCAGCGATGTGCTCAAGATGATCTCGATATCCCCAAGTCTCTTGTAAAGAAAGTGCCTGTGGTTGAGGCAACAAGTTCTGAGGATCATCACAATGGGAACAATACTAAGACCATAAGCCAATGAGAAGACTAATTTTTTTAATGTAAAAATACGCAAGAAACATAATTGTCCAAATGAACATTAGCTATTTCAATTATATGTTAATTATTTATATATATTATGGGAATGAATCGTATACAACTTATTCACGTTTTCATGTTTTAAAAACGTGATTCTGCTATTTTTACCATTCATCACTTTTTCACGTTTTTAAATTGTGATTTCTATATACAACTAGTGTGTTAAAAACATAACTAAAAAACAAAACGTGATTAATCTACTAAAACTAACTTTTCGGCTTTTGTAATTATTCCGTCAAAATTTTATTAAGTTCAGTTATTTCCGCTGTTAATCTGTTATATCGATTTTATGTCTAATTAACCAATATTTCGTTATTCCGCTATTAACCAATATTTCGTTATTCCGCTATTAATTTTTCAGATATTTCGAAACCCTATATCGATTTTATGTCTAATTTCATATTAATAATAGAGTTATGTAACTGCTCTTATCTTTTATGCAGATAAGCATATCATCAAACTCCTTAATGTATTAGATTATTGGTTGATTGGCCAACTTGATAGAGAAGTGTTGATTTATTTTCATATGATTTATTTTGTCGCAAATAATTGAATGTGTGGCTATGAGAGAACAGATAACTTTAAATATTGTAAAATCGTTTCGGGTGTTGCAAAGTCAAACACCTTGATCAAGTTGTTTGAAAACAAATTACTATTAGTATAATTAAGTAACTAACAATTATAAATGTTTTAATAGTATATCTATTAACTTTTACTCTCTCCATTTTTTAAAAAGTGTCGTTTTTAAGTTTTAATTTTGTTTCACAAAGATTGTGGTTTTACATTTTCCATGCAAATTTATAAGCGAAATTTTGGTTTTATCCTCACTGTTTTAATGTATTAATTGGAGAGAGAATTTTTTTTTAAATATTAATAAAGGGCATGTAAGACTTTTTAACGGTTTTCTTAACATGCGTAAAAAATGTCAGAATGACAGTTTTTGAAAAACAGAAAGAATACAAATTAGGCAAAAAAAAATAGAGGAGTTTGAGCAAGCGATGCGGGTACCACTCGCCAACAAAGTTTAGGTTCTAATAAGATTTGATCTTTTTTGAACATTATAAATTATAATGTTCTAATAGCCAATTTATAATTTGAGATTCTGTGTGTTTAAAATGTGATAGGTGTAAATAACTATAGATGGTGTTCATATTGACAGACAATCTTGATGATTATTGATGTTTGTTTTGAACTCAAATTAAGGTCGGGACTGAATACATACTCGAAAAACATTTGAATTGGGATTCGGATTTTTTAAAAGATTTAAGGACTTATTTAAAAAAAATTGTTCATGTTGTATAGAGAAAAAAAATGTGAAATATAGAAAATTGTAATGTAAAATATCTCTTTTATCTATTGTAATTCGTGAGAGAACATATAAAAAGAGGCACATAATATATTTTTTCCTTTTTGTAACATTAAATATATATTATATAGGGTCTTATTTTGTAATTTCATATTGGACTTCAGATATCTCAGGAACGGCTTAGAAATTAAGATCTCTAGTAATTACTCATAACTCCGACGATAGAATTCGCCAAAAACTCCATATGCATGCCGTTTCCATTTGAAAACACTTCTTAGTTGACGTTCTTGTAAATCAAGAATGCCAAGAAACCAATATGCTTAAATAGTTTTCTCTTCCTTGAATTTATCCGATTAAAATAACTATGTACAATCTTCAGTCTCACGCTATCCCAACTGAATTATCCATGGGATCTTCTTGTTCATAAGCTTGTCCTCTCTATTAGCAAATGGACCATGAGGCCAAAATTTAATTCTAGTTCACACAAGATTATTTACCTTGTTTTAAAATTTTTGAACTCATGTCCGTTAGTTTACCTTTCAATTTTTGTTTTGGTTTATGATCTTCTAGTTTCTTCCCGTTTCAAACTCTCTAATTGTAATTGTTTGTAATGTTCGGCGATTCTTTTGCATATCTATTAACAAAAAAGAAAAGCTAGGTGACGAGAAATTATCAAAAAAAAAAAAAAAGTGGTCACGAGACTCACGAGCTATGACTTTAGGATAACCTAAAACCAAAGTCCAAAGCATAAGAGAATGTGTTGCCATGCATGTGGATGTGTGTGAGGTTTTGGATGATGATGCCAACATGTACGGACGGCGAATTAATGAAAACAAATTATTTGTTATATAACGTTTTGACTAAATTATTAAATTGAGAATCTAATTTAATCAAATATTTGGAATCCTATACGATGACACATCATGTGTCTCTCTAATTGAGTAACGGGGTAGTGTATATGAAATATATAACAAAATTTAATATTAACGTTGAGTTGTTTGTTAAATGTGTGACTCTACGTGTCACAAACAGGTGGGTAAAATATTTATAAAATGTTAGTCTAATAGGTTCATTTTGGGAGACCATTTGATACCAACGATTAAAAAGTAACTGGATTTAATATAAGCGATGATATCATCTACCATCTTAGGTTAAAAAAAATTATAAGTGAATTTTAATGATGTTTTTCGAGTTTAGATTCAAAAATTTAATATTTTTAGTTTTTTTTGATAATCCGGATGTTCTGTCACTCATCGACAGACCGACGGTTAACAGAGCGAGATCAACGCGTACATTGGCACATGCACATCAACAACACATAATAGCTACGTGGACGTCCAAATAGAACTCCACGTGTTGACTCATGGAGCGCTGCAACCCGCATGTGAAATCCGCAGTGGCCGGGAATTGAATCCAGGTGACGATACTTACAGTCGTGAGCCTTTTACCACCAGGGTGTTTAGCCCTGGTTTATTTAGTTTATTTTGACTATTTATATTTAGCAAAAATGGTTGAATTAGGTTTAGTAATTGATATTTAAATGAAACTGAACTAAATTTCACAAAAACTTGTAATATTTTTAATCTGTGTGCATCGATCTTAAACATCACTTAAAATAAATTTAGAAAAATATAAAATTATATACATGTAGTGTTTTACAATGTGTTTTACAATCTAAAACAAGGAAAATATATTATCATATTTTTGACGTAATCAATATTTTTGTTTTTTAAACAAAGAATATTTATAATCTATAATATATAGCTCTCAATAAAAGAACAACTAGGTCATTAATATATACATTATAAATAAATAGATAATTATTGAATAAAAAGGATGTGAGAGTTGACAAAGTTGTATCGTTTGATATGTCCAAAAGGCCAGGAGGAGCTGGCTTTGCTTAATCTCAAATTGCTAAAGTACATACGTCACTTTTGTTTTAAAACATTCCTTCTGTTTATAACATTTAAAATTAAAATACTTCATTTTTTTGTAACAAAAATATACTTCATTTTCTATTCAGAAGAAGCAATCACAGATCATGTAATTCATGTTTATTTTTGGTATAGAATGCTAAACCCGGCTCTTAATTTCACTTTAAAAAAAAATTGTTTATGCAGATTAAATAGCAAATACCTATTTTTGTTAAAAAAATATCTTATCTTAAATATATAATCATATGTTATCTTAATTTCTTTAGAAGATAGTATTATACAATTAAAGATTATTGTAACACTCCAGGCCGCTCTTGTTGCGTGTCCCGATATTTTTTTTTTCCAAATCAGCGGACTTACTTTGTCTAACGGTCGAGAACTCTGCCCCGAAGAGACTTTAAAGTCATGATTTACTATTCTGCAATCACCACACAAAACTTTTTCGTACTTTGTCTTCGCTCACACGATTCTAGAAATAAATGTCACCCATCCTAATTTCTAATATTGATCGGGCACATATATACTAAACTGTGGAGTTTTCTAATGACAAGTGACCGAAAAATAACTCTTTTCGCATACAGTTATAACTCTATAAATGAGGGTCTTACAATTATATTCTTTGATAAGTAAGCATATTAGTAAATTGCATTTTTGCCTCGTTTTTATTGGTCACCAATTCTTTTTTATTCTTTTTTATATACTTAAGCAAACTTTCTATGTTCACATATTTGGATGCATGACTTTTTCCTTTATTTAAGTAAATATTTGACAATTCGAAAAATCGATAAATAATTTGATTCTTCTAGTTTTGTTGGCAATGACAAAGAATATGAATCCCGTCGGTAAAATTTATTAATAGCTTTAAAACTCTTACTAATATTCTCGAATAAAGTAATTAGTAGTTTAATCAAGATACTAATCACACGTCACGCCACCGAATCATGTGGCCTTTCAATTCAATATTGGGATAGTTCAAATAAATTAACTATATTTCTTATTGTAAATTGTAATACGTTGCTTGTTCCAGCATAAGCCACATAATTGCCTAATAATTACTATGTCAAATAATTCGGATTGTGACTTTATTAAATTTTTTTTGACACGGATGAATCCATAAGTGGATCAAATAAAGTTCGATCCATAGTCCAATCCTACGACGCGAGGTATGACGATTTGGTGGAGTCGAACTCCAGACGTCTGAGTATTCAACACCAGAACTTTCGTCACTGGATCAAATAAATCTCGGCGACTTTAGTAGTATCTATTTTGCCTCTATGGTCGACTCATTTCACCATATATTCTTTTATTCTAACTGACGTCAGCGATTTTTATATATCGATCGTATATTCTATAGTAAGAAATAATCGCCTTGGTGTTTTAGATTATGTTTGTATTTGCAGGGAATTTTTTAGAAATAAGTGTTGTTAGTTGTAAAATAACAACCATAAACGTAAAAACAAATTTCGATTTTTAAAGAATCATTTCATTGCATATTAAAAAAAATTATTAAAATTTATTTTTCGCCTTTCATTAATACATTAATAAAATTTTAAATTAGCTAGTGAAACTAAATTATAATTTTGTTTACAAATTTACATTTAAAATGCAAAACAACATTTTTAATGAACAAAATTAAAATATCAAAACGACAAACGAATGTAATACTTATAAGACGAATGTAATACTCTTTTTATGTGGTTTCATATGTATGTATATGGGATAATAAATCAAAAATATTTATATTTACTTGTTAAACGAAAATGCTACATCTAAAATAACCTAATATTATTCTATAAATATAGATTTTTAGAGGTTAATCAAATATTTATGATTAACAAAAGATTCAATTTCACAAAAAACATTGTTACCAATAAAATATAGATCGACCGTCTCAAGAATTGAATCCTTCTTCCTAAATGCCTAACAATACAAGTCATCGAATATACAATATTAAACAACTATATATTTATATATTCCTTATTAAGATTCACAAAAGGCTATATAAAGAGAGTATATGCATAAGCAAAGTCGTGTATCAAACTCTTCTCATTTCATTTTATTCCCTCTCATTTCACATATATCCAAAAACCACAAAAGATATAGTAAAAAGTAAAAAAAAATAAAATAAAAAAAAAATAAAATGGGATTCTGTTTTTGTATATCCTCTGGAGGATCAATAGATAAAAATCAAATTTATGAGATAAATGATTATGGACAAGATAATGCAGTTTTATACTCTGAACAACATGATGATGTTCCTCAAGACTTTGGTTCTGTCTCTTCTTTAGGTGGAGGCAAAGGTTTCAACCAAGATGCTGCCATTCTCCATTTGGTACTTTTGAGTTTTTAAACTATTACTCATTCCGTTTCATTTTGAGTGAAGTTTTAGAGGGATTTTTTCGTTTCAATATAAGTGATGTTTTCAAATTTCGTACTAAAATTTAAAGCTATTTGAATTTTTTAACCAATAAAATTATGAGGTCTATTTTTTCATCGGTTGATATAGTTTTAGTTAATGATGTTTTTATATAAACGAGGTAAATTGTATGAAAATTTGTAGTTTATTAAACTGTGTGAAAAACCTTAAAAATCAATTATAATGAAACAAAAGGAGTACCATTTTGAGTCATATTCAAAATGTTTTTCACAAATAAAAGTAGTTCTTTTAAATGATATGAATGATTTAAATTTGTTAGGGATATGGAACAGAAGAAGGAGCCTTTTGTGCAGTGTTTGATGGACATGGAGAGAAGGGTGAGTTGGTGAGCAAGATCGTTAGAAACCAATTGTCATCATTATTGTTAGGTCATATGAATAATTATTCAGTGACTCGAGACTGGAAAATAATTTGCGAAAATACGTTTTTGGCGATGGACAAAAGAATTCTCAAACTTAAGAACACTCTTGATTGCTCTTGTTCTGGAACCGCGGCTGTTGTCGCCGTTAAACATGTAAGTTTATCACGTCCGTAATATTCTAACCGTTGTTTCATATTAAGTGATGTTTTTTTATATCGTATTTATCGTAAGTGACGTTTCATTTTTCAACGCAAAATTTTGTCCTCCATACGTTCATGATAAGTGATGTTTAAGATTGTTGGACATAGACTAATGATTTACTAATTTTTATTCAATTTATTTCATTTTTTCACAAAAACATAATTAATTACAACTAATAAAAAATCAAACTGCAAAATACAAATAAATTGTCATAAACATCAAATAACATTAAATTTTTGCATAGAAATGTGAAAACATCACATAAACCGAAACAAACAAAATACTCCTAAAACAACATTTAATGAAAACGCGCGGAGGGTGTATTTTATGTTTTTTTCTTGTAAATGTTGTATGATACATCATATATTATCATCATGAAATACAAAAGAATATATATTATATATAATATTTAACAACAATATTTTTGAACAGGAAAATAAAGTGATGGTGGCAAATCTTGGAGATTCAAGGGCTGTGATGATTGGAACAAATGAAGATGGAGAAACCAAAGTGATTCAATTAACTAGTGACTTAAAGCCAAGTGTTCCAAGTAAGTTTGTGATCTTTAGTGATGTTGTAAACTTGTAAGCAATGAAACATATTGGTTTCATTATGGTTAAACATTTCTTTTTGATTTTGTAGGTGAAGCCGAGAGAATAAGGAAACGAAATGGAAGAGTGTTAGCTTTGGAGTCAGAGCCTCACATTATGAGAGTATGGCTTCCAAATGAAAACCGGCCTGGTTTAGCCATGTCTAGAGCTTTGGGTGATTTTGTCCTTAAAAGTTATGGTGTCATTGCGACTCCTCAAGTCTCTATGCATCAAATCACCTCGCAAGACAAGTTTCTTCTCCTTGCTTCAGATGGGGTATGTATTTGTATCATTACTACGTATAAATTCATCAGAAAACATTACTAAATCCGAACTAAAATAACCATAATATAGCTCATAATGATTTCTTTTTCTATATCTAGAAAAAGGAAATTAGAATCATACCAAAAAATCGAAACTTAATATTTTTGAACCTGATTTAAAACCAGGGAGAACCATTTTTTGACAAATAGTAATGAAACCGGACCGAATGGTTCCAATTTTTGAGAATCAAAAATCGAAAGAACTAAATCGAGTGGAACCGAATCGAGTGAAGCATAATAACCGAACGTCTAGGCCTAGTATATTTGACTAAATTAAAATTTAAACCTACATTAAAACCTTACCAACTAATGAAATTATAGTTTATTTTGGTTATTAACTAATACAAAAAAAGCAATTGTTTTCCTTTTTTAGGCCCAACTATTTAAGGCTTTTTTAATTGTAATCAAATTGGACCCAAATAATATGTCAAACTCAAAGTAAACCCAAATTAGAATTGATAAAATTCAGAATTATCATGTATACTATAACGAAGTTCTCTTGTTTTCTTATGTAAAGGTGTGGGATGTACTTAGTAACGATGAAGTGGCTACGGTGGTGATGAATTCGGCGAACGAGGCAAAAGCAGCCGCCAGCGCGGTGACGGAGGCGGCTACTAATGCATGGAGACAGAAATATCCGACGGCTAAGGTCGATGATATCTCCGTCGTGTGTCTCTCTATCAACAAGTAGACATTATTATCCTAAGCCTCAAATATGAGCAAACCCACTTGAGTAAACAACTAAACCAAATGAAATGATGATAGGACAACTCACTTAAGACGTTTGTGTGTGTTGTGCCTATGAGTGTGACTATATATGTATTATTTGTTATCTTATAAGATGTATGATTATTAGAAAATAATCATACAAAATAAAAATGATAGATTTTTTTTTAGGAGTGGAGTGTGTCGTGACGTAAAAGCAACAAAAAGACTTTGACATTTTGGACACACGTCGTAAAAATCTTTTGTATAATTATTGGAGCTTATTGGACTATAACTTCAAATTTATTTTCAAAATATATAATTGTTGTCCCTAAATTTGGTAATTACATTTAACGAAGATGATGTTAACTTTTATTAAAACTAATAACCGCATATTAAAAACGAAAGTATCAGACTAGTTATTATCTATACTATAAAAGATAAAGAGAACTCTCCTATGGTTGTTACATCATCACTTTTTTTTTAATTATATTTTTGTTCAAAATAAAACAATAAAGTTAAGTTTATTACATTTTTTTTTTACGTCAAAAGTTAAGTTTATTACATTTATTTGTTGTTTGGATATCTTTCCAACAATTTAATTAACTTTTTTCGTTTAGTAAACTTCAATATATCCCCTATGATATATTTTTCGTCATAGATCCGTATGATAATTAATGGCAATATGTTGCTTAATTTATATAATATAAATAAAAAACATTTTAGCAAGAAAGCTCGTGGTTTTACAAACATTATTTTGAAAAAATTATAAAACTAAATCATCTAAAGATAGAACAATATTATAATATACGTTAATAAATAACATTATTGGACAAGAGACTCAAATTTAGAATAAATGACCGATTAATAATAGAGTTTGAAGTCATACCAAGTTAATAAATTTTCAATAAAATGAAAAAAATGAAAAAACAGGAGATAAAGAAAAGTATTTGAAAAACCATTAAAATGAAAAAAATTTCAAAAAAGGAAAAGGTAGAGAAAAAAATCACAAAAACAAAAATGCATTAAATAATAAAAAAACAATGATAAGAATATAAATAGAAATTGTGGAAACAAAAAAAACAAGATATAAGGTATCAAAAATGGATGATGAACTTTATAAAAATAAGTGTACACAAAAAATATAAACGCAAATTAAAAAGATTACTAAATGTTGTAAGATTAAAATTCAGGTGAAAAGAAAAAATTAGATCAAGAAATTATTTCAAAAAAATAATGAATAAAAAATTAGTATAGTAATGAATGCAAAATAAAACAAAAACTCAATGCAAGATTAGTTTGTAGACTTAAATTTTATATTATATTAAATTTGATCAATATAATATATGATAGAAGATCCGCCCATGCGCGGATTCTATCCTAGTATTGAATAAATTCCAAACTACACCGCTGGTGCACGGTTGAATCGCTTGAAATATAGCACGATGTCGAACCACAAAAAACAAACAATAAATACACTAAATTTATAAAGATTTTATAGTTAAGTTAAACCAATATAAGGAATAATTTTGGATATAATAACTACTTAAACAATATGAAATTAAAGAACAAGAAACAAGTACCAAACAAAAAAATAAACGAGACAAAAGATGAAGTTTGTAAATGATGATAAAACGATGTGGATCATAGGTTAGATCATTGAAATAAGAAGATCAAATGCTAATCCATGATACTCAATCATGCAATAAGAACCATACAGTGGCAAGAACCACTCAAAATTTACTAACTCGTTCTTATAAAACTAATTCATTTACTAATCACTTAAACATACAAATTTCCTGATGACAATTAGCAACTAGTAATCATTAAGCATAAGTCCTATAAGTCAACAAATCATCTCAATCAACTATTCTCATAGGTTGAGAATGAAAATCATGTTTAAACTTATCTTGGGAATTTCATCGTACGCCTACCAAACGTGAATTTCTAAAGTCTAGATTCATTTTTTCCAAGCCTAATCTAGCATTAAGAAACCTCTAAACATGTGAATATACAAAAATCAAGCATCAAACATTATTCATCAACACTCAATCATCCTTAAATCTACTAACCCACAATCCACATCAAAAAATTACTCACACATAGCTAAGATAAATGTAAAAAAAATAAAATCATTGATAAACATGATTAATAAAGAGTATTAGATTAGAAAAACTCAATTTTTCATCATATTAATCGAGATTCAACAAAAGATTAAAAAACTGTAAAGAAAACAATAGCAAAATGAAACTTAGGTTTTAATAAATCTTACTCAATTCATAGTAGATGGGAATGAACCGACTCGATTCGGGACAAACCTGGTCGAACCCGATTATTTTTTTGTGATAAAATGTAATGATCAACCTGTGGTCGATGGGTAGGTCGATGATTCTTGCTGGAAGAAATCCAATTTGATTTTTTTGCTTTGATCGACCCATGGTTGATCGTTCTGAAACGATCGACTGGGTGACCGACCCAAGGTCGATCATTCTTCATTTTTTCATGTTTTTCCTCTTTAGGATGGCCCTTGTAATTTCTCTTTAGTTTCCACATACTCTTTTATGCTCACTAGCTCCAAAACACTCGAAAAAATGCATATATGCAGTGACGGATCTACCTTATGGAAAGGGGGTTCAAGTGAAACCCATTAATCTTATAAATTAAATACGTAAACTTAAAACAAAGAGATAAGTCAGCAGAAATTGTAAACTTGATTCAATTTCCCTTTGAGACAAATTTTTATAAAGATTAATATGGTTTGATTTTGATCTCGGTAAAAAAAAAATTTTTGGGTCCGCCACTGCATATATGCAATGCAAAACACTAAATATAGTCTAAAACTCTAATGTGATACAATATGATTAATAATAATACGACTCAAAACTATGCAGATAATCACTAAATGATTTAAAACATAAAAGAAACTAGAGAAAGCAAGATAAAAAAAACCATGCAATTATCACAAATATCATTATCAGATAAGTTGGTGACAGACAAAAAAAGGGTTTAGAAAATAAGTGGGAAAAATGAAAGAAAATCAGATACTATAAAATCAGATATTTTTACTAGCCGCAATATTCAAAAGAATCATTTTCATTATTCACCTACTTGCTAGAGACTTATAAGGAAAAGATTCTTATCCACATGCAATTTTGTATTTTTATTACTGATTCTCCCTCACTCTCAATAATGTTTCTTGTTGTTGCCCCCACAAAAATTTAGCATTCCATCTTTGACTCAAAAAATAGTACACAAATTTAATGTTCGGATAACTTAAAAGATATATGAGGTTGTAATACTCTTTAGTTTTTAAAGAGTGAAAAAAAATAGTCATTTTTTTTTTGGTTTTTTGGAATAATTCTCTTGTTCTCAATTATGGGTCTAAAACTCTAAGATATTTGTTATCCAAAGACATTTAGTTGTAATTTGTTTGAGATATCGAAGATGAGAACATATACCAAGAATTTTTTGAGCATAAACAGAGTAAGCAATCGATTAGAGCCATCAACTTTTAAAAGTACTTTTAAGGACCACCAAATTATTTTATTTAATAGTAGTTATGCATAAGATCATCAAAACTTTATTTTATGTAAAATATTATTTATAAATATTTACATATTCTAAAACGTATATAAAATTAAATTTCATTATTAAAATAAGACGTTGAAAAAATTAAATTTGATTAGAAGTTTAATTAATATATCTATTAAAAGGTCAAAACTATATAAATTTTGATTGGGGTCGCTATTTTTATTGGACCGACCCTTGCTTCTAAAAAATGAAAATCTAGTTCAATGAGTTTCAAATTGATTTGTGAAAAGTGATAATTCATTTAAGGGATTATTTAAGTGTTGGTTATGGCCGATGAAGATGTACATATTCAAAATTACTTGACAATTCTGCATTTATGTATATTTGCACAACCATGAATAAATACATAACATGCATAATATATTAAAAGATGTTGTTTTGTCAAATTTTAGCCGAGATATATGGTTACTATATCACAGTAGTATAAATGTTAGCCACACATTTTTCTTTTTCTTTTTGATAAGAGTATTCTAATAAAATCAAGATGGATGAATATTTTTCTAGCATGGTTATTATATCACAATAGTTAAAATGTCTCAAAATTCCACGATATATGCTAAGCCATTGTTATGCTGTTGGGAGCATTTTCTCTATCTAGAAATAAACGAATATAAGCTATAGACATATCCAAACTCGAGACTCCTAGTATATTCCGAGAAATTCATTCATGGTGACTTAAAAAAAATAATGACTTGCTAGCATTAGAAGTTCCCAAAAGTTTTTTTTTTTTTTTTTTTTGCGGTGAACGGAAGTAATTTGATCCGGAAGTTCGTTAGGCTGTCGGACGATAAATCCCAAAAATACGATTTTCTAATGGGTTTAAGATCCAAAATCTAGATCTTAAGTCGTATAATTATTAGAAAATGACCATACAAAATAAAATGATAGATTTTTAGGAGTGGAGTGTGTCGTGAAGTACAAGCAACAAAGGGACTTGGACATTTTGGACACACGTCGTGGGAATCATTCAACAGTTGTTGGAGCTTAACGGACTAGTTCAAATTTATTTCCAAAATATGTATTGTTGTCCCTAAATGTGATAGTTACATTTAACAATGACGATTTTAACTTTAACCAAAACCAATGTTCTAAAAAATGGTCTAGGTGGTGTATAGATGTTAGGCATTTATAGATCGTGACGGTTATTTTCTAAACGCTGTAATTAAGTATCAGTCAATTTGTACGAGTTTAGGCGGGTCTAAACAGATCTAGACGGGTATGGACGCCCTTACGAAAATATATGTTAATTAATATTTTTTTACACGTAACTTAATTATAAATTTTAGTTTTATAAATATATGATTAAAAAAATTCATAAGTACAAAACACATAAACTAATTTTCATTCGTAGTATTATATTTTTGAATTTTTCAATTGATGTTTCTGTTTTTAGATATATTAAGAACTATATATTTTATCATTTAATATGATATATATATATATATATATTAAAAAGTGTATATTTATTTGTAAACGTCTAAACCATCTAAAAATTGGCTAGACTCCGATTAATATTTCTAAAGGCTAGACGTTAGATCATCGTCCGTTTAGCGTCTAGCAGTTTGTTAAACATTGACCAAAACTAATAACCACATATTAAAAATGAAAGTATCATAAACTAGTTATGACGCTTAAACTAGCTATGATATCGATTATGGTCTTTACAATTGGAAGCTTATATATCTTGCACAAACACAAATGTTTGGCATCTATTTAACAATATTTGAAAAATAATGTTATTTACTTTGTAGAAACTTCTCCATTTGTTAATTGTTTGTAAAGTCAATATATCTTTTTATGATTGGGATGTTTTTGTTCGAGTTCCATACATCAAAGGCCGTATTATTCAATAAACTAATTTGGGAATATCAATTTTGGGAGAAATTATCATTTCTAGTGCCTTGAATGGTATTGCCCAAGTTATCCATTAAGTTAGTGGCAGGGAAAATAAGAGGCAAAAGGGGGAAAAAATACAGATATTAGCAGAAAAATTCGAAACAAAGAATCATTTTCACTCTTTGCTACTTGTTAGAGACTTATAAGGAAAAGATTCTGTCCACCACATTTTTGTATTTTTTATTATTGATTCTCCTCTCACTTTCACTAATGTTTCTTGTTGTTGCCCCCACAAAATTTAGCATTCCATCTTTGACTAACGATAACCTAATGTACATAAGTTCTAGTGTTCGAATAACCTAAAAGATGAGATATATGAGGTTGTAATACTCTTTTTGAGTGATAAATATCGTCGTAACGTTTTTTCTCTCTCGTCCTCAATTATGGGTCTACGACTTTAGGATATTTATTCTTCAAAAACATTTTTTTACCAACCAAATCTTTTAATTATTAAGACATTTTTTTATCGATCAAATCTTTTAATTATTAAGAAATTTCATCAATGGTAATCCAAGCGGGAGGAAAGGAGTTTACAAAAGAGATCTCAGAAGGGCAAGAGCTAATAGCACAGACGAAACAGTTTGCTTTTGAATTCAAAGAGCGTGAAATCAAAAAAAATAGAAAACAAGAGGAAAAACAAAAGAAAGATACAAAAATCGTCAATAAAATTTGAGAAAGCCGACCATTCTTTAAGTGACGTTATCTGTCTTAAATTCTTGACAATCTATCTTTATCTTGTGCAGCTTTTGCATTGTCCAAAGAAGGGTTTCCATCTCACAGTAGACTTAGTCTTATATTTTTAGCTTCGAGCAAAAGCGTTCTTCAAAAACATTTTAATTGTAATTTGTTTGAATGTTGGTTATGGTCGATGGAGATGTATATATATGTCAAAAATGATTTGAAATTTCCGCCTTATCAAAAATGAAAAAGATAAAATCATTTACGAATGTGTTTTGGTGGAAAAAAAGTGAATAAATTAAATACCGAAAATTGTAATAGATAAACAAAAAACTATTAACTAAATCTCATATCCGTAAAATACAAATTACTTTTATACCCCAATTTATTTCTTTTTTCCTTTCTATTTTTTAGATTCGGAGGTTTTTTTGGTAAAACGCTACATTATTATTATTATTATTATTTTTGACAATCCCACAAATTTATATAATCAATCCCCTTGTTTTATTTTCTCACCCCTTGTTATATTGAGCTAATTATCCCTCATAAATAACTAAAATATGTCCAATTGTTGACAAAGTTCACGAGCCAATTTTACAAAAATGCCATATTTTGCAATATCATACAAAAAAGTGTCCAAATATGCAAATTCATCTACTTATGAAACTAAAAATGTAAATATTTGACTTTTGTGGGTTGCGTGTTTATATAAACAAAGTTAGTTAAGACGTTTTTGTTCTCCCCCATCAGATAAAGATTCATCATTTTATCTGATTGGTTCAAAAAAAAAAAAGAATCTTTTTTTAGTAGTCCCCGGCGATCGAAAGATTCTTCTTCCACGTCATCACTCGCCGGATAATATTCAAAATCCACCGTCGTCCTCCTCCTCAACGATGACAACACCTATCTCCGTCTTCGCCGTTCTCTTCTCGCTCTCTCTAATCGCCGTCTCCGCCGTAAGACAAAGTCCTGATGATGACATCATCAAACTTCCGTCGCAAGCTTCTAGATTCTTCCGTCCTGATGAGAACGACGGCGATTCATCGGCCGGTACTAGGTGGGCTGTTTTAGTCGCCGGATCTAGCGGATATTGGAATTACCGACATCAGGTATCGTCGTCGATTCATAAACCCTTTACTCTTTCTTTTGAATCGGAGTTTCGAATTTTGCCTCCGATAAACCGGGGCTTCTAGCTCTGGTGGTAAAAGGCTCACAGCTGTGAATACCGCCACATGGATTCGAATTCCGGCGGCTAATGTGTTCCTTCAACCTCGGGAACGACGGTTTGGAGTTGTCCTTGTGTCACCGCGGGACCGCTGGTTCCTCGTACTCCTACCGGCTAGTTTGGACTCACCTTGGACACCAGAATTATAAAATTTTTGCCTCCGATGACTCTCTAACGCTCGAATGATTTATCGAACATGAGAATCATCAGCTGAATCGATTCGTATTCTGAGTTTTTGCAAGTAGATTTTCGAATTCAGACTTATGGGTTTGTTTGTTCTAACATTTCTTCAGGCTGATGTTTGTCATGCTTATCAACTTCTGAGGAAAGGAGGATTAAAAGAAGAGAATATTATTGTGTTCATGTATGATGATATTGCAAACAATGAAGAGAATCCAAGACCTGGGATCATTATCAATAGTCCTCATGGACAAGATGTTTATGAAGGAGTTCCTAAGGTCTTTTCGAAAATCGACTTTTTTAGTCTCTCCCAAAAGGGTTTAATTTGTTGAGGAGTTTTTTGTTTTTTGTATGGTAGGATTATACTGGAGATGATGTTAATGTTGATAATCTATTTGCGGTAATACTTGGAAACAAAACTGGCATTAAAGGAGGAAGTGGGAAGGTTGTTGAAAGCGGACCGAATGATCATATCTTCATCTTTTACAGTGATCATGGCGGTCCTGGAGTTCTTGGTGAGTTCTGCGGATTTTAGAAAGTGGGACGGTTTTGACAGAAGTGTATATTGATGGTTCTTCTTCGGTCTTTTGTTTGTAGGGATGCCGACTTCTCCTTACCTATATGCAGATGATTTGAATGATGTTTTGAAGAAAAAACATGCTTCGGGAACTTACAAAAGCTTGGTAAATCGCTATTGTTCTTCTGATATGTGTTGGTGCTGCGTGTGAGTGAATACTAAAGAAGCGAACTTGCAGGTGTTTTATCTTGAAGCTTGTGAATCTGGAAGTATCTTTGAAGGGCTTCTTCAAGAGGATTTAAACATCTACGCCACAACTGCTTCAAACGCAGTAGAAAGCAGTTGGGGTACTTATTGCCCCGGAGAGGAACCTAGTCCTCCACCGGAGTATGAAACTTGTTTAGGTGACTTATATAGTGTTGCTTGGATGGAAGATAGGTAAGCAGAAGAATCCTTATACGCTAATACGAGTGTTCTGTTCTCATGTTTATGTATCTTCTGACACTTTGTTTACAATGCAATAGCGGTATGCACAATCTACAAACGGAGAGTCTGCACCAACAATATGAACTTGTAAGCTTCTAATTTCTATGGAAAGCTAAGTTTCTTTACAGTAAATTAGATTGTTAGCAAACATGTATGTCTTGTGTTTTCAGGTGAAAAAGAGGACTTCGAATGTTAGATCGGCTTACGGTTCTCATGTCATGCAATATGGTGATATAGGACTTAGTAAAGACAAGCTCGATCTTTACATGGGAACAAACCCTGCTAATGACAATTTCACCTTTGTGGATGAGAACTCACTGACGCCGCCTTCAAGAGTTACAAACCAACGCGACGCAGATCTTGTCCATTTCTGGGATAAGGTTCTTTTTGCCATCCTTGTTTACATCTTTTAAATACTAGTTAGTTTCTTGAATTGCTTAATACAATTTTTTCGCATGTTTTTATTTTCGTGAAGTATCGAAAGGCACCAGAAGGTTCGACAAGGAAAACAGAAGCTCAGAAGCAAGTCCTTGAAGCCATGTCTCATAGACTTCATGTTGACAACAACGTGAAACTCATCGGTAAACTCTTGTTTGGTATCTCGGAAGGTCCTGAAGTGCTAAACAAAGTACGGTCTGCTGGGCAACCGCTTGTCGATGACTGGAACTGCCTCAAAAATCTGGTAAAATAATTACTTGTATGCTTGTAAAGCTTCAAATACGCGATACTCGTACATAACAGTTCATTGTATCGTTAGGTGAGAGCTTTCGAGAGGCACTGTGGATCGCTATCTCAGTACGGTATCAAACACATGAGGTCATTCGCAAACATGTGCAACGCCGGGATCCAAATGGAGCAAATGGAGGAGGCAGCTTCACAGGCTTGTACCACAATCCCATCTGGTCCTTGGAGCTCGCTTCACCGCGGATTCAGTGCTTAAAACCGTAAACCCTCTTCGTATTTGTTTATAGTTTATATACTACTAATCATAACAAATATTCCTATCGCGATTTGTAACGTTTGAATCATTATTTCTGTTGTATATTTCAATATTCATCTCCCTCATCAGTGTGTAATTCCAAATTATCCTTGTAGAACTAAATTTTAATGTATATAAAGGTTTGTTTATTATATATGTTCTGCTTGCAAATTCTCAAACTTTGAATGGTTTTTTTGTAGCAGAAACAGAGGAAGAACATAGAACTTTATTAGAACTTCGAGTAATGATCTTATCAAAGTTTTAACATACACTAAGTGTGTAGAGAGAATCAGAAAAACAGAACAACAGACGCGGACTTTACTTAGTGAACCTGAAGCTTGCACGGAAGATTAATCATTACCGGGCAGTCGCACTTCACATCATACTCTGTGAGTTCCTCTCCGCTCGATAAATCAATGTCTTCAACTTTAGTTCCAGATTCCTGTTTAAGCCAAAAACTCAACTCAAGAGCTTAAAGACGCGCAGACACACACAAAGAATATCAACTACGATTATAAGCTACAATCGTGACGGGAAAACAATCGTATGATTCTCCGTTGGTAATAGTCGCGTACCTTTCAAAAGTCACTCTTTGTTTAGTACTTTAGGGACTTTTAAATAAGGATCCTCAAAGCTTGGAAGTGAATCTCTAATACTCTCACTGTTTGATTAACATAAGAAGAAAAAAATCTCAACTTTAGTAAATGGCTATACTGTAATCATTTTCTATTATCCCGTCCACGCCGATAATCAAACCTGTTCTCAAAGGTTTCGGGAGCATCCTCTCGCAAATTCCCACCTTCCATTTCTACAAGTTCCATTTCAAAACAAGCAAATTATCTTCCTGATTCCCAAAAAGGATCAAAGCTGATAACTATACTTCGTATTAAAGCAATCAACTTTAGCTTATAAGAAGATCTGTCACACGAGTCTCTACTTAAAACCGGAACAAACCCATGATTCGCCATTAAGCGAGATTGATGGAATGCAACAAATTTTGTAAGTCCAATACACTAAAGTTGTGTAATTTATCAAAGGGTGATTCAACAGACCTGCTCTAATAGCTGGCTCTACACTGTTAACATCAATTTGTTGAAGCTGACCAAACCTACAAATGTTATTACAAATTCACAATGTCAAACTCGAAAAAGATTATAGCTTTGAAAAGATTAAACTATAGATAGAGATTGATTTGATTATACCAGTCGATGACTTTACGAATTTTAGGACCACATTCTTCAATCTGATTCAAAAGGAAAGGAGAAGTCAAATTCTAAGAGGAATGTGAAATCGATTCGAGGAGGAGATAGAGTTAAAAGGGTTACTTCTGAAGGAGTTAGAGAGATTCGAGCTGTCTCGGCGAGACGAGATATGTCCGGTGGTTGAAGGATGGCGGCGGAGGAGTTTGTGTCAGAGGAGAAACATTGAACTATCCGGTGGGTGTTTCTACAGTGGATTTGGATGTTGATTTTGATCGGAGAGATGAAGTGGTGATTCGGAGAATTTGATATTACGGCGAGGAAAGCTCTAGTCGCCATGGCTCCTCCTCTCTCAATCTGGTGGATAGAATGAATGTTAGGGAACAAAACAACAATTGTCAATGTGAGAACATTTGTAAACCGGTTCAAACCGGTACACCGCAGAATCAGTTGATAGATTGGGTTTGGTTCTTCGGTTTGGATCGGGCGATAATTCAGTTCTTGAAATTTGAAACCATATCAAACCGGAAAAGAACTCGGATCAGTTTAGCTCCTGTTGATTTATGATATTTTCGGCTATTTTTGGATATCCGAATAGTTCTGTTCTATCCGGATATTTTCATTCTCTAATAATAGTAACCATTCGGATGTTTTTAAATCTATTTCGGTTTTAGTTTGAGCCTTTTTCTTTAGTTTTTCGGTTCCGGTTAATATAGCTACCCCTAATTTCACATTTGAAACATTGTGCAGAGAAAGCCATTTGAAACTTGAAAGCTATCTTTCCTCTTTTACTTCCCCAGTCCACACAATCAGTATTGGAGACCAGAGTTTCAACGGTCTATGTGATATGAGATTTCAGAGTTATGTCACACGACCAGATACACCAGAAAGACACAAGAATTGATATCCGAGCTCGTGAAATTAGCCTCGGACTGCACGCTAACATTCTTCGAGAAAAGCACGTCCGAGATTGGTTGCTAGAGCAAGTCTAACAGAGCCCACAGCTTGAGCAGACAAGTCAGATTCTATGAACTCTGGTCTTAACCTTGCTAATGATAGTTCTTGTAGTTTGTTCAACATCAGGTTAGTCTCTGTGACATTCAACAGCGGACGTTCTGGCCAATTCAACAGCTTCACCTGTTAAATCAAATACACAACCCAAAAAACTTTAAAATTTCGTTGCGCATTCTTTTTCGGATTCTAAGGAAGAAGATTTGATTCTTTACCGAATCGTGCAGAAGAGGAAGCCAGAAGCGTTGAGGAGTAGAAGGGCTCTTCATTAGCTGCAGTAGTTATAAAATAGCAAAGCAATGTTAATAATAGAGTAGAGTTAAAATGTTGCTGCGGAAAAGGTGATGTTTTCACACACCGATACAAGTCTCTCTACAGCTTCGTGAGCCGCATCTCTAGCTTTTCCTTCGTGGACTAGCTTCAGTGATCTCTTGAAATCTCTATACCTGTAAAATATGGCAATCGACAAAAATGTTAGCACACAATTATACCCAAAAGAAATCATTATCACGAAAATAAAGCGAGGGGAAGATGATTAGTACTTGTGAAGAAAATCAAGACCACCAGATATCTTCGATTCGGTACCTAGCAACTCGACTAGGCCTTCCCATTGCTGCATGTTTGAATTACGAAATGAAACAAGAGTAACTACAAAATGAAATTTGTTATGACTTATGAGCATGGCTTAGAGTATAATATATACCTTGAGACTTTCGTCAGACAATGACTTTCCTACAGAATCAAACAGCTGTTGAGAAATCACTTTGAGAGAATGTTCGTCTCGGGCTTGCTGGAGCCAGAAAATCCCAGAGCCTTTTCTCCCATGTTTCCAATGATGCACTCCCGAGATCTGAACACCACCCATAACTTACTTTATTTCTGAATTTTTTTTCCTATTTTTCCGCTAAATTTTGAGATAATAGAACACAAAGTATGGAATAGTGTGTCGTTAACATATCATTACCTTCATAAGTTTAGCGCTGACGTTACTAAGTTCATACAGACGGCAAATCTCTAGACTCTGCATCAGGAGAAACACAAGTACCCGGTCAAGGATTCTGACCAGATCCCTGAATTTACGCAGTAGATTGAAGTAAATGTGTAAATGCGATCGCATATATAAAACCTTAATAAGCAATTGACTGTCTTGAACTGGCTGCCTGTACAACAACGATTCTAATAAGCCTAGTCCCTGTTTCTCGCACGATGATAGATAAACAGGAGCTATCTGCAAAAATTCAAACACAAAGCTTCTTACATAAAAGATAACAATTTGACAAAGTTCTGCGCGGGCTTAATTTGATTTTTTAACATGATAAGTCATAAAAGAAACAGTACCTGCCAAGTCAGAGCATGAGAAGAAAGAACTTGAGCATAAACAAGTCTGTGAAGCTCTTCCATGTTGATTCCACCCAAGTTTGGTCGATCCTCGTGTACAAGAAATTCTCCTTCATCGCTCCCAGCTGTCAGTAATTCCATGGCATGTGCTACCATCCTAACAACAAAACACGTACTCGTCATGATCCGTATCGATAAACAATATAACATACTCAATGGAGTAGGCACAAGAAACAAAGACCATATTGCCTACCAGGAGCCAAACTCCTTGGAACACACAGCCAGCACAACCTGCACCATACAATTGCACCAGGCGGAATTAGGGAGACAAAGAGCTAAGACTGTTAAACCTCTGAGTGGGAATGAAATCTATTTCTGACCTCAATATTTTCTTCAAGAATTCCTTTAAGCAGGCTTAGAAGGTTATGGGAAGTGTTAGCTGGCTTTGACTGAACGCATTTCTGGGCAAGGTTATGCATGCCATCTAGTCCCTGCAACGTAATACGGTATTGATTGAACAAAAAATACACCGGTCAAATTAAAATAGATAAGCGATAGGTAAATCAATTCACCTTCGTGAATGGCCTTAGATAGAGAAAATGTGAAATCAAAAGCTCCATCCAGTTAGATGTCGCAGCTGAGAGGCAATCAACGTTTCCCATCATGATCTTCAACATATTTCTCAAGCCCTCACGGGTCTGATGGTGAGCACATTGAACCCAGAAGGCACTGCACTCTAGTTTAGTTATCTGAGACTGCCATCTTTCTCGTGTCTGGCAAAAAATAGGCAAGATGAGTCTAGACACATAAAATACGAATGATGCATTTTTCTAAATACCTTCATAAAGTCAGGTTTTGCTGCAAAGCATTCACCAAGCTTCCCAGCTTCTAGTTTCGGACGCATCCGAGGCATTTTTGAGATGAGAACAGCAACAGCTTCGACCAGACCATTTTCTGTCTACTTCATCAAATTTGTATTAAATTATGAATAGTCAGGAATCTACAGATATAGAAAACTACTCGCTTGTAGATAGTCACTCCATATGACATGAATCTCAAACATGAACTACTTAGATCTTACCAACCTCACGATTTCCTAGCTGGTCTAGTTGATAAGAACCATGCAAGTGTAACAACTTCACCTGAAACAAAAGTAAGGATACTTCAGTTCTCAGATTGCAACTTTCAAGATCAAATTACTTAGTAATGTCATTCTCTCCCCAAAAGTACACACCACTATTTCTAGCCAACCAACTGATAAAGCAGATGACATCACTTCCCAGTATCTTGGATCATCCTCGATGGCCTGCAAAGACAAATAAAACCCGTTTGAGCAATTCAGTTCATCAATCACTTCGAGTAAATTGTTGATGTGAGCTTGAAAAGAGTTGACTAGACCTGAAGGCCAACAAGTTCCTTTTGGAAATCCTCTAGCTTCGAGTAGATTGTTGGATGTGAGCTTGAAAGGAGTAAATCGTAATCCTGCCATCATATAATCAATATGTCACAAATTCTAAAAGACTCAAAATTAAGATAGCTCAAGTAATGAAGTTAACAAACTAATTACAGATAGCCAATCAACTAGCCGTTCTGGCAACCACGACAAACACGTCTTGTCTGCATAAAACAATTCCATCAACTCCCACGCAGCCTTTAAAGAAGTCGTCTCCGCAACAGTCTGCATATATATATGTCAACAGGAGAAAATACATTAACAAAGCTACAACTCACTCGTCGAAAAAGCCAGTACTAAGCAATGTAAATATACCTTCATAACTAATCTTGAATCTTCAATCAAAGGACTTGAAGAAGAAGATACTGTACTACTAAGGAGAGATTTAATATCTTTGCTATATTCCATTACATATTCCCACCTAACAATAAAGATTTCAAAATTTCAATTTAACAAAGCAATGATTCAGATGAAACAATAAGCCACAACAATAGTTCGAGTCTCCTCACCATGAAGTCTGATACAGAGAAGGATTCATATCGATCTTTGACAAACTTGAAATTGAGTTTCTCCTGCTCTGCAAAAGCGCAAATGGGGAAACAGATCCATAAGCGATTCTTCGCCTCTCCGCGTCGCTGATTTCGCCGTCTTCGCCGCTCAGACTCACGTTTACCACTTCACCGCCAGCTTCTCCGTCTTCGTCGCGTGACTCCGGATTCGGTAAAACAGTGACGCGTAGATTGTTTCCGCAACCCCAGGAGATCGAGAGCTTATGAACCGGAGACTTGAGTCCGTAGCGAAGAGGATACAACTCCGGAGATTTTTCCTTCGCCGGAAACGGGATCAATTCCCCACCTCCGCCGCTGGATTCCGATGTTATTCCCGGCATTTATGGAGCTCCGGTAGTGGAAATGGCCGTTAGGGTTTTAGTTTCGGCTTTTTCAGGAGGGAAGTGAACTGAACTGACCAGAGAGAGGCTCTCTTTAGCCGCCAGAAAAAAAATGGAGACGATCACAAAACGCACCGTGTTACCAGAATGTAAATTTTGTATCAAACAGCTTGTCGTTTGTTAAGTAGGACAATGAACACCTTGACGTTTTTTAAGTTTTTTAATTAGGATCAGTCAATTAAAAACTCAGAAAGTCAAAGTACGATTCTTTCTTTCTAAACATTAATTACTTTGGTTTGTAAGTAATAAACTAATAATCATATTTTGGATTAATATTTCACAAGTACTTATATAAGTCTTCTATGTATGTCCATCCTTGATTAGCAAATAATGCCTAAAAATTTGGTGTGTAAATTTGATATATGTTTCTCTTCTCAACCAAATATCATTTTTTTGATAATTCAGGAATAAATTACATGTTTTAATTGATTCAGACTAATCTTCTGGAAGTGTCTACAGGTAAATTCTCTTTTCGGGATTGTAAATAAACTGAAAACAAGAGTCGTGTGGAGTGTCCAAATACAACATAGTGTAGTTCCTCCTC
Organism: Anastatica hierochuntica; assembly: GCA_900406275.1. Taxonomy (NCBI): domain Eukaryota; kingdom Viridiplantae; phylum Streptophyta; class Magnoliopsida; order Brassicales; family Brassicaceae; genus Anastatica; species Anastatica hierochuntica. The sequence goes on from OVAN01000604.1 coordinate 35,452, forward strand.
GCATGATTCAAATTCGCAACTTGATGTAGTTCCTTTTGAAGGAATCCGTCCTTTGCCACTTGACCACGTTGGTCTGGACCAAAATTTTTATTTTGTTTCCAAAGATTTATTTACTAAAACTGCAAAAAAAAGCTTTATTTACAAAGTTAAACAAAGAAAATAAATAAATCCAGTTGATCTAACAAGCTTTTGAATCTTGAATGAGAGAAACACTTTCAATCCTTTAGGGTTTGACATAAAACCCCAACCAAATCAATTTAAATAAAACATCTAAACCGAATTCGAACTGAACTTCTTATACAAACAGATTTGAAGATTTTTTTTATTGAAGTGGATGGATAAACTTGAAACCAATTATATAAAAAATTCATTTTATTACAATTGAGTTAATTCAAAGTTTTTAGAAAAAGTTTCATAACAATTTGTATTGAATTCGTTTTTAATAAATTTTGTTAGTATTTTAAGAGCATCTTTATTTGGATGTTCTTACTAGATGTTCTCACCATTAAAAATTAAAAAGTAATAAAAATAATATTTTAAGTAAAGTTGATTAGAACATGTTTTTATTTAAAACCAGTAAAAAACACTTTGAAAACACTAAATAACACTTGTCACTATATTATTTGTTCAATTCTTTTTAAAATTATATTATTTGTTTAATTATTTTTTAAATTAAAATTTAATTAAATAATAAAACTAAATTTTAAATAATAATATTATATTAGATGAGAACATAAAAATGTGATCTCACCAATGTGGATGCTCTAAATCTCCTTTCAAATCATTTCGTATTTAATATAAAGTTTTTGTTATTCGTAAATTTATTATTAAAAATGAAATATTATACAAATATTGCCTTTTTAGCCTAATCAGCTATATATAAAATACATTAGAGATCCCACATTTCTTTAAAGAAAATAGATTTGATTTGGTATAAAAGTGCGGCCGCCGAATATTCTCTACAAATTTTCTTAAATCAATAAAGAAATTAAAAAGAATACAATTAAATTAAATAAAAATAATAAATATAGTATTCACTAATGGGCCGTCGTGGCCCATCTGACCTCGATCTCATCTTAAAGTTGGTCCCACCAGTTCATTGTCGGCCCACGCTGATCATCACTTTATTTATTTGTGCGCACTGGCGTGGCTTTTTTATTTATTTTATTTTATTTCATTTTCTTACAACTTTATTTTTTCTTTAATATTTTTTTATTTCTTATCTTTAGTTCTAAGTCTTCTATTTAAAAAAAAATTATGTTTTCTTAATTTTTATCTGTCTGGCCTGTGGACAATTTAGTACTTTATGGCAATCCACATATTTTGAATTAACTTATAGTAGCTTTCTTTTGTATATCAAGTGATGATATAAAATTAAAAGTGTGACAGTAGGAAAGTGGTATAAAACAAGCATATCAAATGTTATTAAATAAGTAAAATAAGTAGAGAACGAGTAAACAAATACTCCCTCTATTTTGAAAAGCTAGATTTTTTGAGTTTTTCCTTGTTGCACAAAAAATATTTTATAAATTTTGAAGATATTTTTTTGTTAATTGACAATAATAAATTGTAAATTTTAAGAATGTTATTTCGTGTCAAAAGTGTAGACAACTAGGAATAGACATAATAATCGGAACATAATAAGCAAACAACCGAATTAAAACTCGAATCAGAATTATAAAATAACTGAATGGTTTCAATTTTTGAGAACTGAAAAACCGAAAGCGAACCGGAATCGAACGGATAACCGAAAAATCGAAAGTATCTAATGGTGAAAAAATTGAAAGTATCTAAAAATATTTAAAATATCCAAAAATACGCGAAATTAAACCCAAAAATATTTGAAAATATTTTTTAAAAATCAGAATAAAACACTAATACTTGAATGGTTAATTAATTCAAACGAAATCGAACCCGAGTTGAACTTGAACCTAAACTGAATCGAAATATTTTAATAACCGAATGATTCTATTTTTGAGAATTGAAACAAACGAAAATCGAAAGAACCGAACCGGAACCGAGTAACCGAACGTCCAAGCCTAGGTGCAACTATGATAATTATGAGACTTTGATAATTGTCTTCTAACATTTGGAGTAATCAAACTAATTTTGTTACCAAATAGAATGATATAGTCGACAAAATTAATTAACCAAAAAAAACATACCACATCTATATTGCTAAACAACAACATTAATAAAGAAACTTACATCTTATATTGATCAATTCATATAATCTTATCATGTAGCCATTCTTCAAAATTCTTTCAAAATTCATATAATCTTTTTCTTAAAATTATGATCGTGATCCAACAAGTTGTGAAAGTACCGTCACACACAATTTGTCATTAACTTAAGCTAAACTTCATATGGATATTGATGTTGAACATTAACAAAAAAAAAAGTATATAAATATTTAGAGTCATTATAAATAATCCGTTACGGTGACGGAGGAAACAGACGGCACGATGTTCGAAAGGAATGTGTTTGGGAGCCACCTCTTTAACAGCTTTGCTCACGCCGAAATCTGAGACACGTGTACTGTTCTCACGCGTTCGTGTTCTTCCTTAGGGTAACATACATTTCTCGTATTTACATTTTTGATTTGATAAGTTTTATTTTCAATTGCAAAATAAATAAAGTTGTAATGCAAGATTTTGAGTTTTCTCACAAATCTTCAACCCTAGGACTCAATACTACTAGTAAGGTTTGTATGATTTATATAACAAACAAAAAAATAATCAATATGTTAAACGGATTTCGAAGAGTGATCATTATAGATTCACGAGTTATATTTACTAATTACTATATATATATATATATATATATATATATATATATATATAGTTTGAATTAGTCATATATTTTATTTAAAGCAAAACGATATCGTTGAATGCATAAACATAATACATACCTTTAAAGGGAAGTCGGTCCGAAATCGTAGTATTTATATGGGAGAGAGAGGTTCCTCGAAGTCGAATGTTCTTAGCGAGGATGCCGACTTGAACATTCAAATTACAAAAAAAATATGAAAGAAAATAAACAACCAAAAGTGAATTTAAAGTGCCTTAAAGTCTTTCAATTCTACCATAAAAGATGGAATAAAGATTATAGCGATAAATTGCATGTAGTTTATTGCAAATGAGATTTCTGGTGAGAGTGGTTGACAACATACATTCCATAGCCCACAAAAATGATTATAACTCGGCATGTAGAGAAAAAAATTGGTCCCTGCATTTTGGGAACCAAATCTCCCACACATACCATCCATCTATATCCACTGAAAGGGATAGAAGCACACCAAGAACCATCAATTTTACATACTATATCCTTCTGAGACTCGGGGCTAGGCGGAATAGATTGGGAGGTTATCATCGACCTCTTCTGTTTGGTTCGTCTGGCGAATAGATTGGGAGGCTATCATCGACCTCTTCTTTTTGGTTTGCCTCTGTCCACAAATTTTTGGATTATTAGATGACTGGTTGGACTATCATCAATAGTACTAGTATTTGCCAGTCATTATTAAACCTTTTACTCCAAATTTATAGAACTCTTACTTAATTCATGTAGTGTTTAGGAAATAATATTGACATCAAATTTTCTTATATTTTTCCTACCCTTTTAGATTTCGATTTGATCATAGTTTCATCATTTAACCATTCCTACTATTCTAAACTCTCGCCACAAATATATTAATTTTTTTAATTATATTGTATAGCTCATGTTGTCAATTTTATAGTTTAATATTCTTTTATTTGTGTTGTTTAAAACTTCTAGACAATTGGGGAAGTGCATTTTTAGTCTAATGGTTAATTTATCTCTAGAGTCATTTTCACCGGAGTTCGACTTCATTAAATCGCGTTTCCCTACATAATAGGATTATGTGATCGGATTGTCGATCCAGTTAGTGACAAGGAAAAAAACTTCCACATAGTTATTAAGTTAATCTAGAGTAAACTAATCAAATCATTTAACAAATAAAAACTAATGACACCTAAAAAAATATGTTGCATTCATGCATTGGTGGAAATTCATTTTCCTCCAAAACCAAAACAAGAATTAATCGACAACGTTAACTTTCGAAAATTTTGGAAATCTCCTTTTGTGATGTCATTTGAAAAACTAGTTTGTAAGTGTGTTAGAAGCTTGCTCCTCATCATATTATACGTGGAAAAAAAATATAGTTTGGTACAACATTGTAAACTTTTTTGACCAACAAAACAATATTTTGTACTAGTAAATGATATACACAAGTACATGTTAATAACATTTCTATTGTATGTGAAAAACAAAATGTTATTTTTAAAGGTGACTATAAATCTTTGGATAGACAAGTAGAAGGTAACTTTCATTGGCTCAGACAAATGTGAATATTTGATCCCGCATTATGTTTTTTTATAGACTTATGATCCAAAACTAGGTTGGTTTAGGAAATCGACTTTCTTTAAGTTATAAATACAAAATCTAAAAGTTTGTAACTTTTTTTTAATTTTTTAATTTAATTTACAAGTTCGTTGTTACATAACTTTAACCACACCGGTTAAACAATTTTTGAGAGAAATAAACATAAAGCTAATTGGAAACAAAAGAGAAACGGAAAAATAGTGAAATGCATTGTAGCAATAGTAGTTAGAGATGCACAATGATGAGCCTATTGTCCACGGTTTCCACGGTCTAGACCGCGTTTTCCACGTCCAACTACATGCCGTTCTTACAGGGTTCTTTGTGCTGAGGCCGCACAATCAACATTTGGTTGAGTAACATAAGTTGTACATGCCTATAACTCTTCCTCGTGATCCAAGAAAGCAAACCTATTTTCAATCTGGGAGTCCACATCAACCGCATTTTCCATTTCATTATCGCATCTATTCTCTTTACCGGAGGCTAGAGCATGATCCTTATTGTATTAAACTGATCGGTATTTACGGTGATCAAGTTTGTGATTATTTATTCACACAATCAATACTATAATAATACTAGAGACTTTCCAAATGATGACACCTAAGCAATTTTATGTTATGTGAAATTGATACCTCATAAAAATACTTAAATCATCTGACCAATCAAAACAAAATACAAAGACACATCATTTCCAATATGAATACATCATTATAATATCACTTATACATAAAAATGATTAAGTTTCAACAACTAAAACTAAATATCGTTTAAGGTGTTTTTCCAACTTTATTCGTATTGAGTAATTTGATTGAAAGTTTTTAGATATAGTTGACTAATATTTATTTGTATCTTTATTTCCACACAAGTACGAAAATATTTTTTGAGATAATTCAAATATCACAATTTGTATTAATCTCGACGTTTACCAAACTACATTAGAAAATCCATAGAAATGATTCAAAATTTTAAAAATTTATAATTTCGATTTGAATAAAAAATATTTTTGACACCGTGAAAATGTACAAGTAAGCATATTACGGATCAACAAAAATGACAGAAACATTTAAAAGTTAATGTACTTTTTGTTAAGTTTTATGTACTTATATTATATATTTATTTTAATCATATATCATATATGATAGTTAATGAAAATGTCCTGCAACATCGTGCGGATATTTACCTAGTTAATAATAATAACTCTAAACGTGTGTTTATCTCAATTTGTTTTTCTCTGTATAAATCTAAATGTTTAATACATTTTTACAAAATGTAACACATAAAAATTTAAATAGTGGCAACTAATTAGTCTCATGCGATTAAAACCCTTATCTTAACCTTGGATTCGTTAAAGAAACAAACCCACCCACCGAACCTGGTCTGCCATTATTACCGGCTTTATCATATGTGTGTATTATCTTTTTTCATTTTCGTCAACCATCAAAATAAACATAGTTTTTATTATTTATCTTTTTTTCAATATTCAACTATTACTAACGTTAAAAATAAATAAAAAATGAGAATCTTTTAAAAGAAAAAGTGAGAGAAACTGTTTATACTTGAGGTGTGAGACTTAGCATTGACCTGTGAACCAAAAAAAAAAAAAATCAAAATAGGTGTGAGGCATTGACTCTTTGCCTTAATGTTGAAAACAAAATGATAACCATAAAACAAAAGTTGATTTCCTTTATTTTTTCTTTGTGGGGTTAAGTCTTTCAATTTACTCAATTCTTTCGATAAATTTTGTTTTAATCTTCCTCCACCTAAAAAAAGTTACACTCTGAGTAATTATCATTCACATTTTTTCACCTTTTTCAATTTACTCCTCCTTTGGTTACTTTTTATTTGAAAGAATTCTCCAATATTCACTCAATTTTTTTTTCATGTGTTTCTAAGACTTGCTTCAATATCATCTTATATAAGTATAATCTACTTAGTTTTACAAATGTCCATATTATATATTTATGTATTGACTACTATGAAATATAGATATCTCTAATAATGCACTCACTTATTAATTTTAGTTCTTGTGAAGTCGTTTTTTTATATAAAATTTTGTGAAGTCGTAACATTTTTAGTTAGCAATTTTTCTCGATTTTTTTTATGACCATGAACTTGTGAATCCTTAATTTTCTAGAAGGGAATCTCTGACTAGAAAAGAGATTTGTCTTTATCGAGTTAATTTCTCTCAATGCATTTTAAACTCGTGATCTCAAAAGTATTTAAATGAAGGTATATCATATATTTTATAACTAAATAGATCTCTCGAGAGTGATTTCACATCTTGGACATCGCATTTTCATAATTCAACAATTTAACTTAAACAATTATTTGTCATTAATAAGATTACTTACATTTAAACAAAGACAAAATAGTATGCAAATATGCAACGTAGGATCATACCTAATGGTTAAGACTTCAATATGCTACACTAGTGAAATCATGGACAGTGAAAGAAGCCAAAATGTGGCGATGTAATAATCAGAAAAAAACTTGTTATTATTTTTATGATGCTACTTTAAAATGTGGTAAATATCATAGCTTTCTTTTGGTAAATATTATAGTTTTTCGTCCGTATTACTTGATTGAATGGAGTATGTTTCGAGTTAAAAATAATAATATACGCAGTGAACAACATAAGCTTATTTTAACAAAAAAAAAAAAAAAAAAAAANAAAAAAAAAAAAAACAACATAAGCTTATGCCAAAACACATGATTAATCAATATATACTTAGTAGTCGTGAATTAAACATGATTTAAATAGAAGTAATTTTATAATCAAGAAACCAACTCCGAAGATAATAGACGAACTCATACTTATCTACATCAAAAAGCATGAACAAAAATCGGCAGAGAATATGAACTCTCCGAAAACATAAGTCAGCAAACATATCCCTGGAGTCAAAAACTAATATCCAACAAAAAACAAAACATGGAGGATATGAAAGTCTAAGGTAGAAACTTTAAAAATGACCAAAGAAGTTGGAGTAAACAACCGAAAAAACCATATAACTAAATACGAGACAAATGATAGAGGAAGCTAATAAAAATTAATTTCACCAAAGCGATTATCCGAGAAACCAAAAGACGAGAATATATTTTCTGTCCACCAATGAAAAAGTTTAAATTTAAAAATATGTATCCCCGCACAAAGTTAGTTTTACAAATTTTGGTTTTATATTTAACTTTTTTTTGTAAGAAGATAAATAAAAGAAAAAAAATACATCCACTAAATTAGTGGAAACTTTGGACTTTGCTTGCTTTATACTCTTATGCATATACATTTCATTATTAGAGGGTCCACCTTTATTTTTTTCTATAAGCTTTTAAGAAAGTGTGTTTTTAAAATAATACATTTTTTCTTATAATAGCTTACATTTAATTTATATACACATGTATGTATATGCTTGTGTGTTTTCTTTATAGAAAGCTAACGGTCCTTTAGCACCGTTGACATATGATCACATGCCAATCGAAGATAAAAAAAAGTTCCCATTAGAGAAATTATGATGAGTGACAACTAACTTAGTGCTTTACTCCAATATTTTATACATAACAATATCTTAATTAGGTGATCTATATTTGTAAAAGTATTAATATTTCAAACTAATCATTCATTAAACAACTATTTAAAATGTTAACTATATCAAGCATCAATTAAAAGTATATTTATGAAAGGTATTTAAATGAAATATTATAGTTAAAAAATTTCTTGGAAAATTTCCCTAAGTGGTTGCATAAAGAGATCATATAGTTTTTGAAGCGAATCACAAAGATCATCTCATATCATCTGTTTTGCATCGTTGAACGACATAGATATGAAATTAGTTGACCTACTAAAAATATTAGAAGATAACATCATAGAGATTATACATATATATATATATATATATATATATGTTAGTATAATCTCTATGATGTTATATATATATGTTATCATCTGCTTTGCTATATAATGTTTTTACACCAACAAGTATGAGGATCGATTTTCAACAAATATAATTTATGTAGATTAATAGAGTGCAAGTTGAATTGTTCGTTGTGGCAATGTAATATGCATATGGAGCAAATAAAAATTGTCCGGTAATTATTTCTCGTAATTTGTAATAGAAACATTTAAAAGATAAAAAATTATATTCATATATTCATATATCCACTATATTTCATTTTATACATCCTTTTAATTTGTAACCTTCCAATGATGCTGGAAGCTAGGTCTTATTTGTTGTAATATATATATTGTGATTAATATATATTTATAAACGATAACTAATTATTTTGCTTGTCAAATATAGTCATATATATAAGATTAGAAACTATTCTCTCAAATATTATATTTTGAAAAATAATCGTGCATCGGCTTGAATACCACTTGCCTTTATATTTTGAGAAATATGAATTATGTCAATTATGCATGCATGCATGCATGCATGCATGCATGCATGCATGCATGCATGCCTCATCTACCTCTAAAACTTCCATTATAAATACATGACAATGGATAACATTGATCATATAATGAAAAAAAATTTCGAAGTTCATATCAAGAATGATGATTGACGATATAATGATGATGACTACATGGGATTTTACCTGTGTTACAAGAAATCAAGGACGCATGCAACTTTTTCATCATTCTGTCCTTTCTTCAACTACCACCTTGATTTATTATTTATTATAAGGTATATTTATTACTTGTTCCAAAAATTAATTATCTTAAAAATTGGAAATTTGGAATTTGGAAGTCTACTTGTATATATCGATCTTTTAGAGCATCTTTATTGGTGATATTCTTAAAAGTGTTCTAAAAAAATAAGTATTATTTGTTTATCAAGAAGTGTTCTAAAATATCTTGGAACTTCAATCAAAGTGTTCTTATCGTATTATTGTTTTTGTTTAGAACACTTCTAAGAATATCACTAATGTGGATGTTCTTAGATTTGTTTACTTTACGTTCCTATTTTGAATAAATATATATAGTTCAAAAGCAAGCATAATATTGGCATAGACATTCATAGTTTTGTAAATAGTAGATTTTAGAAAGATTGCATTTGTTGTAAAAGGTTATGTTGCAATAAAAGATTACATTTTTTCAGCAAAAGATTACATTTAAAAAAAGGATCTATATGAGTTATTTAAAAACTCAAGTTGAAATTTATAAACTACTCTTTCTATTTCGCAAATAGTAGTATCATTTTGGCACTTTTTATACAAATTAAAATATGGTTAAAAAGTCTTTTGTTCATTCATTAATAAAATTTTATCTCTCCAACTAATGCATTAAGCAGTGAAGTTAAAACCGTAAATTTGTTCACAAATTTACATTGAAAATGTAAAAGAAAATTTTTTGTGAAACAAAATTAAAAAACACTCTTTGTGAAACGGAAATGGAGGAAGTATATATTTTTTGCTTTAGATAACTTCAATAACTTGAAATACCCACTTTTGAATCGTTTATGACAAACTAATTAATGATAATAAAATTAGTTATTTCAAATTAATTTTGATACAAGAAAACCTTGAGTTTTAAGGAATTAACTACCAATTATTGATTTTTATCAGACAACCCATCATAAATTTGATAAATGTTTTAACATATGGTTAATTAGTCATCTAGAACAAGTCAATAAAATGACTAAACTGCTTAATTAGGCATAGAACTATGCTTATTGATTTGTTAACTTTAATCAAACATATTTTCAAATGATTTAACCAAATTAAAACTCAAAAGCACAAAGTCAAGATGGCTTACGCATCGAACTATGCCTACATATTTTGAGAAACTTAGATTTTTCTTCTCTCAAAACAGTGATTCAATAGGTTCTAGAAGAAAAAAAAATGGAACACTGCATTATAAATTAATGACTAAATGTACATAATAATAACATTAAAAGTATCCAAATCCTTTAGAAACGTAACTTATTATTATTTTTTCATGCATTTTCATTAATACAAAACCTTCTAACAAATTATGTTTTTTTGTATAATAAAGAAGTTGGGTCGGCGCCTCCTGCCACATACATTCCATCGAAACAAAAGAGCACAAGAAGTCATAAGGAGAAAAACCAAATTCATTAGTGCCATGACCATACTGAAAATAATAGAATTAAGGTTTTGAATTTAATACTTGTTTTGTGTATATGATAATGATGTGACGTACTTTAGTCAATATTCTTGTGTGTGTTTTTAATAGTGTGTATTTGTTTATAGAAAAGCTAAAATAAAATAGCATAAGGAAGGAACAAAAAAAACACACTTCATAATAGTTTTTCTTAAAAACACACTTTATAATAGTTAATAAAAAGTGATAGCGGTTGTATAGGTTGCATAAAAGGATAGTTACGTTTCAAATAGAGTTTACGGAACTTAGTAGTGACAAATTCAGAAAATTAACCAATTTTTTTAACACAACTAATGGAGATATGAAGCTAAATCACTTTTCTCTGCGGTGGATTGTAGATATTTATATCCATCACTGAATGAAAATGCCGACGAGCTAGCACGTATGCAATTTTAATATTATCTATTATCGATTATGTAAACTCTATACTCCGGTTTGGATTACCAAGTTTTTTTAATGAAAAATTAAGTCAAATAACTAAAAAATTCCATTATTTAACTAACTAACCAAAAACATACTCTCTCTTCTACTTTCTCTTCCTATCTTCTTTCTATAAATCTAAATATAGTTTTTTTGGTTATTACATCAACTCACCTTTTTTTTTTGTTTAATAATTTTGTTGATAAAAAAGTAATATTTAATAAAAAAATGAAAAATGTAAAATATAAAAAAAGGGGAAAAAGTGATAAGTGGTGGTTGTCTGGTATTAAGGGTACTCACTTCTCTCTTTTTCAACACAGCCCGACACACATGTCTTCTCTTATTTTTGTTACACACAAATTTCTATTTTAATTAATTTCTCTAAAATAAAATAAAATAAAAACAAAAAAGCACACCCACCCATAAACTAAAGATTTTCTCTCACTCTCTCTCTCTCTTCCCACTACAAATTGTTATATACAAGTTTCACAAATCTTGACTCTTCACGTTGTAGATCTATCTAGAGAGAGAGAGAGAGAGTGAGGAAGAAAGAAAGTGGTTGAAACTGTACAAGAGTCTGAAGTTTGAATCTTGTAACTCAACATGCTTCACAAGTTTTTCCAAAGGAAGTTACTCATCCTTTGTTTATAGAAGAGAGATCTCAAGAGAGAGAGAGAGAGAAAAAAGCCTTTGGAAATTTTAGAGAGAGAAATATTTCTCTTTTCTCATAAGGGTTTGTGAGAATTCACAACAACAACAAGAAGAAACTTCTAAATCATTCTTTGCTTCAAGAGATTGTGTTGATCCAAGATAATTCTAAGGTATCTAATAATCCTTCTCTCTCTCTCTCTCCTTTTTTGTCCTTAAAGATAAAAAACTTTGGATCTTTGTTAGGTATCAATGGAATATGCAAGAAGAAAGTTACAATATTGTACTGTCGCTAAACTTTTTTTTTAAAGATTTATTATTACTTAACCTCAAGTTTATAATAAGAGAGATTATCATAAAAAACTTTATATTTTCACTTACATAGGGTTAATCTCAAACAAGATCTATCTTTGATCTATGAGATTTATTCAAGATTAATTTCATGAAGTGTCACGTTCATTAATTATTTTAGATCTATGATTTTCACTTAGTGAATAAATGAACAATGATCTTTTATAAAATATCAAGAAATTTCTTCTTTTTTTTTGATTTTATATCAAGAAATTTCTTTGAAGTATACAAAAAAATGGGAGGAGGGAGCAATTATCTTTATATTTTGAACTTTATATTTTGGGTTTTGTTAAATTATATTTATATATTTTGTAGATCAAAAGAAGAACAAAAAATGGGAGGAGGGAGTAACAATAGTCACAATATAGACAATGGGAAGTATGTGAGGTACACTCCTGAACAAGTAGAAGCACTTGAGAGACTATACAATGATTGTCCTAAACCGAGCTCTATGCGTCGCCAACAGCTTATCCGCGAATGTCCTATCCTCTCCAACATCGAGCCTAAACAGATCAAAGTTTGGTTCCAAAACCGCAGGTTCAATCTTTAGACTTCTCATAGTTTCTTGACACCCAAGAAACCCTCTTAGTTTTTTGTTTGACTCTTTGTTGTTATGAGTTTTGTAGGTGTAGAGAGAAACAAAGGAAAGAGGCTTCACGGCTTCAAGCTGTTAATAGGAAGTTAACCGCGATGAACAAGCTTTTGATGGAAGAGAATGATCGTTTGCAAAAGCAAGTTTCTCATTTGGTTTATGAAAACAGCTACTTTCGTCAACATCCTCAAAACGTATGCTATCTTTTGAGTCTTTCATATGAAACTTGAGGCATAAGTTAGGTTACTGATCATCTCTCTCGCGGTTTTCTTGTAATTTCTTAATGGTATTAGGGCAACTTAGCCACCACGGATACGAGCTGTGAGTCCGTGGTGACTAGTGGTCAACACCACTTGACCTCTCAACATCAGCCTCGTGATGCTAGTCCTGCTGGGTAAGTTCAAAACTTAGGTTAAATCTGTTGTTACCATTCAGAGCCTTTGCTTGTTCGGGTTTTAAAAAACAATGAATCTTCTTTTGTCTTTCTCCAGACTATTGTCTATTGCGGATGAAACTTTAACAGAGTTCATTTCAAAGGCTACTGGAACCGCGGTTGAATGGGTCCAAATGCCTGGGATGAAGGTAAACAATCCACATAAGTCTAGGTCGTTTTTTTTTTTTGATAATCAGGAGGTTCAGTGTCCGTGGACCCCTAATCCCTCAGGACGATGTCAAACCATGTAAGATACTCGCCTTTGGCGAGCCATCCTCTCCCAACACAGCTCGAACCTGTGACCTCCTCTTTTAATAGAGGATTTTTTACCACTGAACCAACACTTTGTTGGTGTCTAGCTCGTATTCGTTTCCTATGATTCAATCATTTCCACTTCCTTACTGACTAACTTCTTATGCAGCCTGGTCCGGATTCCATTGGAATCGTTGCTATTTCTCACGGATGCACGGGGATCGCAGCTCGTGCTTGCGGCCTCGTGGGTCTTGATCCCACTAGAGTAAGCACTAGAGTAACCTCATCAACATCGGCCAAGTTCATATATAAGAACATACCTCACAACTCTGTTTTATTTCTTCTTCGTAGGTCGCGGAGATCTTAAAGGATAGGCCTAGTTGGTTACGCGATTGTAGATCTCTCGATATAGTTAATGTTCTCTCCACTGCAAATGGTGGAACCCTTGAGCTAATCTACATGCAGGTATTGATTGAGTGTTGATCAAGAAACCTAAAAACCTAATACTAGAATCAGAACCAAACCTAATATATTTCCTCTTTTGTATGAAAGCTTTATGCACCAACAACATTAGCACCAGCTCGTGACTTCTGGATGCTACGTTACACATCTGTAATGGAAGATGGGAGCCTTGTGGTATATATATAACATTATGAGATCATCTTTAACTCGCGAAAAATCGATCTTTTTTCTTCGTTCTTTCGATTAATCGATGCATGATGCTAAACTAATCGATGCAGATATGTGAAAGGTCGTTGAACAATACACAAAACGGACCAAGTATGCCTCCATCTCCACATTTCGTTAGAGCAGAGATTTTACCAAGTGGCTATCTCATTAGACCTTGTGAAGGAGGTGGATCGATTCTTCACATTGTTGATCATTTAGATCTTGAGGTAAAAGACCTTCACTTGTTTCATCATTTCTTAAAATCAAACTTAAATTTGTTTCTTCTTACACAAGTAACTTAGTTCTTGGGTTTGCAAATGAAGTGTTTCCTCTGTTTCTTACACAAGTTCTTGGCTTTGGTTGAAATCTTTTTGTAGCCATGGAGTGTGCCTGAAGTTCTTCGTTCTCTTTATGAATCTTCAACGTTGCTCGCACAAAGAACCACCATGGCTGTAAGATTCCAAACACTTAGTGTTTGAACTAATCACAACCTAACAAAAACACTATAGCTTATGGTGTCTTTATTGTGTTTATAGGCTCTACGTTACTTGAGACAAATCTCTCAAGAGATCTCGCAACCTAATGTAACTGGTTGGGGAAGAAGACCAGCAGCTCTTAGAGCACTAAGCCAAAGACTCAACAAGTAACTATTAAAAGCTTTTTCACACTTTTCTTCACCTTCAAGGAAACACTTTAAAAACATATCTTCTAAACCCTAACTTTGTTTCTTGTAATGTCAGAGGATTCAATGAAGCAGTCAATGGGTTTAGCGATGAAGGATGGTCGATGCTAGAGAGCGATGGTATCGATGATGTTACTCTTCTTGTGAACTCTTCTCCCACAAAGATGATGATGACTTCAAGTTTACCATTTTCAAATGGCTTCACTTCTATGCCTAGCGCGGTTCTATGTGCCAAAGCTTCCATGTTATTACAAGTAATTAGGCTCATCAAAATCTCAACTTCCTTCTTCTTTTTTTTGACCAAGAGGTTCAGAGTCCGTGGGCCCCTAATCTTTTCGATCCAACATTAAGGGTATTTTTCTTTGTTTATATAGAATGTTCCGCCTTCGATTCTTTTGCGGTTCTTGAGGGAACATAGACAAGAATGGGCAGACAATAGCATCGATGCTTACTCCGCTGCAGCTATCAAAGCAGGGCCTTGTAGCTTACCGATCCCTCGACCGGGAAGCTTTGGTGGTCAAGTCATTCTTCCTCTAGCTCACACTATAGAGAATGAAGAGGTAAGTGAACTAATATATCTTCAAAATCAAATCAAAATAGTTTCAAAATAGATAACCTAAACTTTTGCCTTCTCCTCTGTTTCTTTCTTTAGTTCATGGAAGTGATTAAGCTTGAGAGCTTAGGACATTACCAAGAAGACATGATGATGCCCGCCGATATCTTCCTTCTACAAGTAAGAAACATAAGCGTTTTCTCCTTGTGATTGTGTTTAAATTGCAAACACTAACTAAAACTAAACATCTTGCAACTAATTACTTTATGGTTTGATGAATTAGATGTGTAGTGGAGTGGATGAGAATGCAGTTGAATCATGCGCAGAACTTATCTTTGCACCAATTGATGCATCTTTCTCCGACGATGCACCGATAATTCCTTCCGGTTTTCGCATCATTCCTCTAGATTCGAAATCGGTACATTTCAAAATCCATGTTACAATAACAATCAATAACTTAAATCAGATCAAAATACTAATGGAACCAAACACAATGATATGTATAGGAGGGATTGAGTCCTAACCGAACACTAGACTTAGCGTCGGCTTTAGACGTCGGAAACAGAACAGCAGGAGGAGATACATGTAATGGAAACAGAGGAAACTCAAAGTCAGTGATGACAATAGCGTTTCAGCTAGCGTTTGAGATGCATATGCAAGAGAATGTAGCAAATATGGCTAGACAATATGTGAGAAGTGTGATCGCTTCGGTTCAAAGGGTTGCACTTGCTCTTTCTCCTTCTTCTCATCAGCTAAGTGGCGGCCTTCGTCCTCCACCCGCTTCGCCAGAAGCTCACACGCTTGCTCGTTGGATCTCTCATTCGTATAGATGTTACCTTGGTGTTGAACTACTTAAACCTAATGGAAGTAGTGATCTTCTTAAGTCTCTTTGGCACCATCCTGATGCTGTCATGTGTTGCTCGCTCAAGGTGCTTTTCTCTTATACTCTGTTCTCATTCGTGTTGAAGTTAAGTGATGTTCTAGGCACTAGAATACTTTGAATACGTTTGGTTTGCGCCAAGCGATGCATTAGAACATTGATTATTTATACTTATAAGCAATTTTGAAAATTAAAAGTGTTTTTTAGTAACTAAAAGTAGGGTGGGTATTCCGTTATAATTCGGTTCATAAATTTCGGAACGAAATTGGAACCGAGAGGTATTTGGTTTGGTTTGGCTCGGGTTTGGTTCCGATTGAAAAAGTAACCATTTGGTACAAAATTTCAAATAATTTTGATTATTTTCGGATATTTTAGGATATTCTCGGATATTTCTAGATACTTTTTAATATTTTTAGTTCTTTTCGATTACTTTTAATCGAATACTTTCGGTTAATTCGGTTTTTTTTGTTAATTCGGTTTCTAAATTTTGGAATCAAGAGGTTTTTGGTCTGGTTCAGATTCGGTTCTGGTTCGACTCGGTTTAGTTTCAATTGAAAAATTAACCATTTGAGGATAAAATTTCAAATATTTTCGTGTATTTCCGATTATTTCGGATATTTTAAGTTATTTTCGCGTATGCTTTTTAGAACTTTCGTTTCTTTTTCAATTTTCAAAAATATTTCGATTGGGTCCCGGTTTTTTGGCTCTCAAAAGTTGGTATCATTTGGGTATTTTCAAAAAAAAATTGCTTCGGTTTCGTTTTGATTTTCGGTTATTCGGTTCGGCTTATCTATTTCGGTTGATTTTCCCAGCCTAAGACTAAAAGTATGAACTGGTTTGATCACTGCAGGCATTACCACCGGTATTCACATTTGCAAACCAAGCCGGTTTAGACATGCTAGAGACAACGTTGGTGGCACTTCAAGATATCACTCTAGAGAAGATCTTTGACAACAACGGAAAGAAGACAATATGCTCCGACTTCCCTCACATCATGCAACAGGTACATTAAAAACCGATCGAGTCATGCATGATACAATTTGACGAATTCGAAAGTTACAATATCATTTATATTTTAATATTAATTCTATTACGAATAATGATTAAGATAAACAAGTTCACGACTATAAGAGTTAAAAGTTAATGAAATTTTAAAAAATATGGGGTCATAAACTAATAATAATGATAATTTTTTCAGGGGTTTATGTGTATTGATGGAGGAATATGCATGTCAAGCATGGGAAGAGCAGTAACGTACGAGAAGGCTGTTGCATGGAAAGTGTTAAACGACGACGAAGATCCTCACTGTATTTGCTTCATGTTTCTTAATTGGTCTTTCATCTGATTTTGTTTTCTTTCAAGTTTTTTTTTTGGTTAATTATCAAAACACAAAGACCTTTTCTTCTAGAGATATATTTATATATATTTATGTACTCTTACTTTTTAGTTAAATTTGTATTTAGTTATATAGTTTGAAATGACTATTTTCTCTAATTTTGAAAGGTTTTATTTTATTTTCTTGTCTTTTGCAACACTTTTTTTTGTTAGCCTGTTAAATTATGCAATGTTACGTGAGATCTCTTTTTTTCTGGTTTGGAAAATTGTTATATGTTTTGAGAAATGGAATAGTTACTTCGAATATTCTCTTGGTGGACAAAAGAATATTATTCTCTTTTAGCTGAATAGTTTTAAAAAACAACTTTTTATTTGTCAACGTTACCACGTAGCATGTATTATTCTTCAAATAACGAGCAGCTTTAAAAATTATAAAAAAATCTTACTCTTGAGTTGACATAAACTTATTCTATCGTTAATGGGCTAATTAAGTTCAATTTCAGAAATTTCAACAAACTCTTTTGAAATTGTCACAAGTATATAGAAATTTTGACACCTTTTTATCTATTTACGTATGTTTATATTGTTGTAAAATTTTATTGAAACTAAAACTATTCTCTATAAAATGAACCTCTTTGAATGTGAAATTTGGATGAAATGAAATTAAAAAATTTATTATCCAATGATAGAGAAGATTTCAGAATTTTGTAAACAACATTTTCCCATGGTTCGATTCTCTCTGAAAACAAAATCACATCCTTAGAAATCTGGGTATGGATTTCGGTCCATACAGTTTATTTGGTAGTCCGGTAATAGGTGATTTGGCAACTTCAGACATTAGTCGGTTGAACATTCCAAACTCGGATCAAGCAATGTGGTATCCAGTCCATTATATAGCACAAAGTGCGTTCTTTCATGAGACCTGATCGTATAGTCGTTGGATTATCAAAAAAAATTGATTACCCATTGTCATTTGCTTAAATCTCTAGTATCAAACAATAACGATATTTTTCACGTATTATAACAGTATTTTTTTTGGCTAAGTTTAAATTTTTTTTTAACAATGTTTCTTTTGACGTTTTCAAAAGTTTTAGAAAATTTTGACAAATTTTACGTCCACGTGCATAGTTTTAAAAGTTTCAATGGCCTTAAATGACTTATTGCAGTGCCCACCACGTAAACGAGGAATCTATTCCCGAGACTAATTAAGTTCCAAAGCATTTGATTCTTTCGTAAAGGCTTGTAGCTAGTGTCGTTGTTTTCAATATAAATGTTCAAAAGATAATATTTGTATGTTGTTAAAGAATATTTTTTGTGGTTAATATTCCTCGAGAATATCTTTCTAAAATACTATATTTTATTATCTAAATATCTGCTGTAATAAACGAAAAAAACAAGCTAAATTGCAATGAACCATACTAACAACATAGAAATGTAAATGATAATTTCTTATAACTTATCAAATCACATATTGTTTCGCAAAAAAGAATAATTTTGACATTTTTTACGCAAATTAAAAAAATTTAAAATCTGTTAAAAATGTCTTATAAGTCTTTCATTAATATTTGAAGCAAATTTTCTCTCCAATTAATATTTTAAAATAATGAGGCTAAAACCAGAATTTTCGATTATGAGTTTGCATAGAAAATGTAAAACGACATTTTTGTAAAATAAAACTAAAATCTAAACGATATAATTTTTTTTTTTATAATCATCATACTAAAGCTTGAAGTATCAAAACAAAAAAAACCCTAACCGCCTCCTCTCTCTTCCTCTTTGATTTGTTTTTTGTTTTGAGGGTTTGCTCCGATGTTTGGTGGCTTACCACCAACGTTTTGAGTGGACCCTCCTACTCTTTCATTCTATGTAAGTTTCTTTGTTTTATTGATGATTTTTGAGTTTTTGGGATGTTGCCG